>JABFPN010001436.1:0-29357 GCA_022817305.1 Leptoteleia sp. ZL-2020 | reverse complement strand
TTAGTTTTTTTTTTTTTTTTTTTTTTTTTTTTTTCGTCAAGGCTTCGGAAACGCAACCTTACAACGAAACATAATTTCGCACGAAAGTATATTTTTGCCGCGTGGCATTGACATCGTATTTATTTTACAAGCGCGTTCTCGCCGCCGAGTCGCATGTCAGCGCTCGCTCTAAACCAACATGCAACGTAGCATGCGGCTTTCCAGATGTGCCACTGAAACGTCAGCGGTGAAAATGCCACGGGAACAAGTTAATTGTTCCAGCCCGGGTTTGCCATACTTTTAATTAAAGTTTCGTCGCGCACAAGCTTTGGGAGAAAAGAAAGGTTGCATTCATTTAGGGACGTCCGATATAAAATATTTAGTAATATTCCGGTAATAGTACATTACGCACCGAGGGCGGAACGTAAATGATAGTAGACGAGTTTTCCGTATACTATTTTTTGTGACAAATATAAGTTCTGTTTGGAAACAAGCTGCTTATGACGCGGGCGGAAACTAGTCGTTTCCCGCTCTAGGGCCGAAAGTAGTCGTTTCCCAACCTAGGACAGAAAGTAGCCATTTTCAGTCCTAGGGCGGAAAATAGTCGTTTCCCGTCCTAGAGCGGAAACCAGTAATTTTCCCGCCCCGAGGCGGAAAATAGTCGTTTCCCGACCTAGGGCGGAAAGTAGCCATTTCCCGTCCTAGGGCGGAAAATAGCAAATTTCCGTTATTTAAGAAAATTTGTCGATTACTTTGAAAATGATTGAGAAAAGTATAAAATGTTAACCAAGTTACGTGAAATTTTGAAAGATCGCTGTAGAGAAATATTTCCCCCAATGTTTAGGTCCATGAAACAAGGATTATAATTAAATAATACAATTTGCACTCGAACATGAGAAGAATGCACAATGAAAGAAAAGTAATCTTGTTATATTTTTAGCAGTCGCTAAGTACCGCGAGTGCAATACCAGTAATGCATTGTTCGTATGTTTCAGGAGACAGTAATACAGGGTTACATAAACGGAGTATTTACGAACACAGTGGAGTCGCCGTGTGTTCTCAAAAGAGAGCACTTTGCATCGCCACTGTGGTCTTTGCCATCCTTTTCGCCATATCACTTATCATTGCCTTCGCGGGACCACAAAATGGTACTTTAGCGTTTCATCTATCAAATTACTCGCTCGTTTTGATACGGTTACTTTGAATAGCGACCGTTTGAGCTTCGTGAGCTTTTTGCGAAATAAACGGAAACATTTCTGTAAATCAAATGACTGAAATTTGCAGACTGTCCATGTGCTGGGGAGAAACCAGCAAACTTGGAAATCGAAGATGACGAAAATGACGAGCACCTCGCGACCAATGGAGAGGTTATTAGCGTCCTGTTCATTTTTATCGGTGACAAAATTATCGCACGTGCCACAAGTGAACTCTGCTTTATGCTCTAATAAGGAAAAATTTCTTTCTTTAATCTTCAATGCTATAATCAGTCTTTGCAAAATTTATTTGCTAAATAATTACCCATGAAAAAATTTTATGTAGGTGGCATATATGCCACATATATGCCTGTATATATGCAGCATATATGTTGGCATATATGGCAACTTATATAAATTTTTTTTCATGGGTTAACTGAAAGCTACCAAGTAAATTTAACTGAATTTCATGTCAGATGATATCAGTAGCAATTTAAATTGTATAAAAACAACATTCTTTTTATCAGTAACATAGTTTCTATGTTGACACTTGGAGCACATGTGTGATATGCCATATTCAATTTTAATATGGCAACCTTCTATTTGTAAAAAACATTTTCTTGAAAAACATATCGTTTTTTAGGTCTTTCCTTGGAACAGTATTAGGTTACCTACATTTGCACATCCTACTAGGTATAATATCACAATCCATCCAAATCTTACTACTTTGGAAGTTAAAGGTAAATTTAACTAAATTCTTCAAACTACTGTACTTGATGCACATACTTATTGTAATTATTTCCTTATATTTTTCTAATGCATAGGTCAAGTAACAATTGAATTTTTCGTCGATCGAGATACCAATTTCATCGTCTTCCACAGCAAGAACCTGACAATAAACGAAAAAGTGAGTATCTTCTTTTCATATCATTAGAACTTTCTCTATTTTATGTATATATACTATATACATAAATACCTATAATTCATATAAAACCTAATTAATATAATGTTAAAGAAAATAGTTGTCTTAAGGTCAAATTACCTTTGATCTATACATAATACTTTTATTGTTAAGAGATTTAGAAAAATGTTGTTCTAACTTCCTTTAGAAATTAATTTGGCTTTGTATTTCGTCTATTAGATGGTTCAAGATCGCAAAGGTCACCGACTCAAAATTGCAAAATTGCTCGAATACCCAAGGCACCAGCAGGTTTACCTCGAATTGGAAGAGAGTAAATTTCGGAAAAAGAGTAATTACACAGTACACCTGAGATTCGTTTCAAGATTATCCACCGAATTAGAAGGGTTTTACCTGAGCAATTACGTGACTGCCGAAGGTGAAAAAAGGTATATATATGGAAATAAATTCTTCCTCAGTTAATGCACATTTAAGTCATCTAAATGGTCACTTTTCCATCAATCCAGATATTTAGCAACGACACACTTTGAGCCGACTTACGCGAGGAAAGCCTTTCCATGCTTCGACGAGCCTCATTTCAAGGCAAAGTTCAAAGTCTCCATATTTCGGGATAGGTTCCACATATCTTTGTGCAATATGCCAGTTATGAATACGGAAGATGCCGGATTTTACATGGGAACGGGACTTGTAAGTTGGGACCATCCTCTAATCTTATTGCCCACGTAATGATGTCCAAAAGCAATTCGAATTTCACTTTAATTTCTTATTTTTCTTAATTATAATAAAGAAGGATAATAGCTTTGTTTGCTGGTGACATTTCTTTTATGTAAAGTTATGATTTACATTGCAAGCAAATTTTGTCCCCACTTTACAAGACAGTTACACCTGCTTTTTATCCAACTCCTTTTTGTTTATGGTACAAGTATTCCGTACTGCAATTAAAATTATAATGCGGATACTGGACTACTTTAAGTTGATGTACCACAGCAATCTTCAATGTAGAAAGTAACTTAAATTTCAAATTCGATTTAAGTTATCAAAGTAAAACTTGGTAAATTGCACTTGCAGTTGGAACTTAATTTGGAATTTAAGACACGTCTTATTGTTTCCAAATCATAGTTTTACTTTCAATGAAATTCAATTACCGTAGATGGCAAGTCTCGTGATTAAATTTATCTAAAATCTTGAAAAGATGTATTTGCCGGACCAAAGTTATTAATCAATTTATCGCAAAACATTATAACGTTAAGGAAAGAAATAATCAATATTGGCCGATATCTCCTCATTATTTTCCAAAGTCACGGAAACAACTCGCACGGAAACCCGTCACGTATATCCCTACACCTGTTGCTCGGACATTTTATACCTTAACCCACCTTCTGGTTATGAAAGTTTAAAGAATAAGTAGGTGAACGAAGCGCTTAAGACGCGAGAGTAAAGAAATTATAAAGGAATAATCGAATTATCGGATAACTAAGAGACACGTTCGCTTTTTCAGCTGAGGGACGACTTTTACGAATCCGTGGAGATGTCGACCTATCTAGTGGCTTTCATTGTCTGCGACTTCAAAAGAATAGACGCAATGACCTCGCGAAATATTTCCGTCAGCGTTTACGCCCAAGAATCCATGCTCTCGCAAGCTCAGTACGCTTTGAACACGGCCATCCGTACGATGGACTACTTTGAAAACTTTTTTGGAGTTCACTACCCCCTGCCCAAGCAAGGTAATAAAGATACAACGCCTTATAATTCATTAATCCATTATGATTATTGTCAAATTTTTTAATTTAATAAAGAACAAACTATAGACAAGGTCTAAGATTGTTAGTAAACTGGTTCCATACTTGTCCAACTTATCACTTTCAAGTTATTATTAATAATGTTAATTTTCAGACTTGATAGCTGTCCCGGATTTTGGGTCAGGAGCGATGGAAAATTGGGGACTGATAACGTACAGAGAGACGTCAATTCTTTATGATAAACACGAAACGTCGACGACTGGCAACGAATGGGTGGCGGTGGTGATTGCCCACGAGATCGCCCACCAATGGTTCGGTAATCTAGTCACCATGAAATGGTGGAACGATCTTTGGTTGAACGAGGGTGCGGCCAGTTACTTTGAATACAAAGGTGTGAACAACATTTCGCCAGCCTGGAACATGATCGACCAGTTTATTCTGGACAAGATTCAGCCGGCCCTTCATTTGGACGGACTGAAAAGCAGCCATCCGATTAGCGTGCCGGTGAAAGATCCATCGGAAATTGAAAGCATATTCGATACCATTAGCTATAGCAAAGGCGCCTCGATATTTTACATGATGGAAGGCTTCTTGGGCGAGGAGATATTGAGAAATGGATTGAACGATTACTTAAACACCCACGCTTATGGCAATGCCGATACCAACGACCTTTGGGCAGTGTTTACTAAGCACGCTAACCACACTTTTGACGTGAAGGTAAGTTATATAAAGATAACAAAGATAAATATAACAAAAAGCCAGTCAAATTTTCAATTTTCAATCTCTTTTCCTACCAATTTGGAATGCTAATTTAAAATCTTTGCCTCAGATGATCATGGACACCTGGACCCAACAAAAGGGATTCCCTCTGATCACTATATCCAGGGAAGGAAATTTGATAACGGCAGCGCAAAAACCATTTCGCATTATAACAAGTGAGAATGACACCGATACCGATGCTAAATGGTATATTCCGCTAAGTTATTATACCGATAAAGAACCTGACATTGTCCATAATATCTGGATGAATATGTCAGATGGTAAGTACAATTGTTATATCAACAGTAATATTCCATATGGTCTTCTCTACAAGAAAGGCTTGCAAATATAAAATAGTCCAACTAAAATTGCAGACATTAGAAATTTCCTTCGTCTTTGTCATCTTAATTCAGATAATGTCAATCGATGCCATTCAACTGGCTAAAATATCGAACCCCCTAGGGAATATAAGGATAGAACAGTGATCCCAGATCGTGAGTTTTTGGGGCGATGTCACGTGACACTTTAGGATTAAATAACAGTGGCATGCACCTGCACTTTGATAGTATCTTATTAAAGAAGTGGATGATGTAGGGTTACTGCACGATCTGGGATCACTCTTCTATCCTTATCTTCCCTAGGGGGTTCGACATTGTATATCGATAGATAGAGCAGTGTTCGATGCATTTAGCAAACGTTGCCTTATGTTTCACAGCAACATTTGAAGTAGCCGAAGACGTCGAGTACATCAAATGTAACATCAATCAGACTGGCTTCTACCGAGTATCCTACTCCGACGAAATGTGGAATTCCATAATCACCACCCTGGAAAAGGACCATACGAAGTTCAGTCCGGCGGATCGCGCGAATCTCATCGACGACGCGTTCACGTTGTGCGAGGCCGGCGAGCTGAACGCCTCCATTCCCCTGAGACTGTCCCTCTATCTGATGAAGGAACGCGACTACATACCTTGGGCCACGGCGCTTAATTATTTACAAGCATGGAAGGAAAAGCTCAGTGAAAGTTCAGCTTACAAGAAATACATTGAATTCTTGAAGAAGCTTATCACGCCGGTCGCTCAATGGGTCGGCTGGAACGATGAAGGACCGCACTTGAAAAAGTTTGTGTCACATATTTATTACTTTAACGTAGAGGATCGTTCAACTGAAATTCTTTGATGAATCATACTTCGAACAAGTTTTAATTTAATGTCTGACTATATGTACTGAGAGAAAAATGTTGAGAAATTGGAAATTCAATTCCCTAAATTGCAAAAAAAAGATTACAATTTTTACAAATATCTTTCTCTCAGTGTATTTATCAATATTACTACCTGGGTAGACCAACCTTGGAGTCGATTAATTAAATATTTGTCACGAATCATTTCAGATTATTGAGAATTTCGGTACTGCAAACAGCTGTTGAGTTAAGAGTGGAAAACGTCGTGAATCCAGCCAAAGTACTGTTCAAGGATTGGATGACGAAAAGCGAACGGATTGCTCCAAATATTCGGGATGTAGTTTACGGAGCAGGTAGTATTCTATTTTACCTATATGTATAAAGTTTTTAGATAATTATTCGTTTGAAGCTCTTGCTTAAAAGACAAAGTTTATCTAAGAAATTTTCTTTCTATTTATATTCAAAGAATTTAAATAATATCAAATTATGTGTACTAATAACACTTCCTTTTTCGTAATTCATAAAGGATATTCATAACAGCAAATCATATTCATTCACCAAACTGAAATATTACTTGTTTATACGTGAAAAAGTCAGATTGCAGCGAGCCACGTATTTACTTACATTAGCTTAGGTAGAAATGAAAAATAAAGTTGATTTCCCGAAGGATAACTGGTTCTGTTATTAAAGGAATTAAATTCGGAGGCCAAAAGGAATGGACGCACTGTTGGAATACCTACAGAAAGTCCCAGATCCCAAGCGAGAAGAAAATAATGCTACATGCTTTAGGGGCCACTGTAGATCCCTGGCTTTTGCAAAGGTATCTACTGCAAACATTGGATCGCGAAAAAGTAAGACCCCAAGACGTCGAAGTAGTGATTGGTGCGGTCGCAAACAATCCCGAAGGCAGATTCCTAGCATGGAGACACCTCAAAGCTTATTGGCCACACTTACAGTCCATTTTCGGGAACGGTAGTTTAACCATGGGAGGCCTCATTTACGTCGTAACTTCAAGGTTCTTCACGGAATATGATTTCAAAGAGGTAAACGAGAAACCATTGGTATATGTATATATATAAAAAAGAAAATGTGACCATTTTGAACCAGATTTTCAAACTGATCCCCGATGAACTTCCTCATCTAAATCATAAATACTAACACGAATTGATGCATTTCAGGTAGCGGATTTCTTTCACAAGATCGACGTCGGCAGCGGTCAAAGAATGCTTGATCAAAGTTTGGAAATAATTCGATTTAACATTCACTGGGTTGCGCAGAACGCCGAGCCGATTGACGACTGGCTCACAAACTACCAAAATTCGACTGGCATTTAAATTCATTGCGGATCGTACGATGGGAATAACTTTTGCCATTGGTAACAATCGAAGACAATACCCGTACAAGCGATTGGATAATTTGATACAAACGGATATAGCGGAGCATCCGCAGTTAGCAATAGATGGGACCAGAAACACTTTATGGGGTGCCATTTTAATTCACCAATTCGCAGGAGGGGATGTTTCAAATGCAAAAATATAAGAGCTCTGAATGTCAGCAGTTCAGCTACACTTTGGAAGCGAGTCTTATTAATGGGAAGGGTCCAAATCTAATCGTCGTATACGAGCTGATAGCACGATCTAATTAAGTAATCGATTTGTTTAATTATTCGCACCACGTGACATTTGGCCATTCATTGCGCGTCAAATGAACGAACGATCCTGCCAGTAAAAGTTGTGTCCCGCGGAAACAAGCTTATAAACTTAGCGTAAGACTGCCAATACGATGATAATGACGTATCAAGCGTCGATAAAACAATAAGGATGGATGGAATGGTATAAGAGGAGGCATGTAAAAATAAGCACAACACCTGTTATGCTCTCGCACGCTAGTATTCATATCACGAGGTAAAAGAGTTGCGCAACGATCGGTGGGGGGTTCTCGAGTGGAGATATCAATGCCGTGGAGGGGGGGAGGGGGGGACTGCAAGCAAAATACGTGTGATATACAGTACCAAAATAAATAAAGGTAAAGAAACCTTAAAGGTGGCAAGATGATACCAGCTTTAAGTTTTTCCACAAAAGTTATTTTTATCGCGGACAGACGATACGTTGCCTCGCAACTTATGTAACGCAAACCAAACAAGCGCTTGATAACAAATGAGAAAATGATAATCGCACTGTCGACGTTTGTAGCCGCTCATTACACGACGAGACTATCATTTGCTTGGTCAAAAGTTCGCCATTCTGTTTCGATGATAAGTTTGAAGATTCGAAAGCAGAAGAATCTTTGTTACGACTAGTCAGGAAGCTAAGGTTGGATCTGATCAGTTTTCCATTTCAGACAGGTTTCACTGGGTTAGAAGGGATCGTTAAGCGAGACCAGTAATACTAGTAACAGGCCCATCCAAGTAGAAATTTCAATCGAGTTAAAGTATGGCCTGGATAGGGTAACTGTACTTCTTAATCAGGTCCTAATAAGATAGTCAGATCAGGGTTGGTATATGAGTGTACCGTCTGGGGTTATAAATGTTAACAAATGTTAGCTTTATATAAATCCGTTTGCCTTACCAGGCAAACCTTCTCCAACCCACAATGATACCTGGCGTTACACCCACTATTAAACCCTGATCAAGCTGACCCAATCAGGACCTGATCCAAGTACCACTATTAAGATCCCTAGACAGGGTCCTAATACGGTCCTGAAGTGAACACCCCTATTAAGCTTAGCCATATTCTAACCAGATTCTAAGAGATGTATCTAACCCTAATATACTTAGGGCAAACCCAATTTAATTTCTATTTGAATGGGACGTTAGAATCGCATCCAATACTACGTCTCACGCGTACGATATTACGGATCTCTTGTACAAACAAACGAAACATCCGATTCATTGAACGCAGGATCTGAACTTGACGTTAAACTTGCGGATCATTATTTTTCATCGTTGTCGACTTTCCACCTTTGGCGTTCATTTCACTAAATAGTTTACGCTTATAGCAGTAGCGACGAGTCTATTTTTTATAATAATATATCCTTTCGTTAAACTAACGTTGTCCTAACAAATTCGATACAATTCAACGATCATCTTTAAGGGTCACCTTTCAAGCGTCATGAACTTGTGATTGAGTCTTCGTACGATTATCGTAGAATTTGTTTGTCAAAGTCCACCGCGGATCATTTCAATTATATTTTCGTAACAATCGTTTCCTTAATTGTAAGTCATTGTCGTAACGTACGTGTAAGTGTAATGGCACAGCAATGGAGTACCCGATTAGGGTATTCAGGTACACCAGTCACCTCAAAAGAAACCAACAACTCTCGAGCGGAAAGCCTTGCTTTTCGTTTCGGAATGACGGAAGAAAATTCGCAATAGCAATTATGTAAATGGAGTAGTTTACCAGTTTTACTCTTTGGCAATGTTTTTGATAGTTTTCTGACAATGCACGCATATTTTTTTGGAAGCAAATAAATGAACTGCGTGTAAATAAGGTGACTCGTGATCCTTCAATTTCAGAAACAATCATTGCCCATTCAATAACGATGACGAGAAAAAACATTGTGGTTTTGACTTTCATGCTACTTTTCTAACTCAAGTCCTATTTTAATAAAGCGGAATAATAACGTAACGTGTACACTAAATAATCGACGTGTGATAGCTGTCGTATCGATGAAAAGCAAGAGCACACTTAAGTAAGGCAGAGCAATAGCGTGACGATGAGTGAGGACACGTCTCATCCGACAAATTGTTGCTGAGAAACAAGATCCTAGTTAAGATGAAACATGTATGGTCCATATATGTTTCAAAGATGCCATACCTTTGTGGAAAAGAAGGCTAAAAAATGCTGAAAAATACTGAAAAACTGCTAAATTGGGACTTTTTTTTTAGTAATTTTCAGTTTTTCAGCATTTTGCAGTATTTCCACCAGGGTAAAAGGAGATAAAAAATTCATATATGGACATATATGAATTTTCTGTTTCCTTATATGAAATTGTTAAAACATATATGGACCATATATGTTTCATTTTTATTAAGGGAATAAACTGTTTGCCGGACAATGTCGATTACTGCAACTGAATTTGTGCCACGCGCATCTATGACATAAAAGTAACAAAGGTCAACGTTATGGTTCCGAATGTAAAGTAGACGTAATATATAGAGAATGATATTTTAATACAGGACAAATATGTATGATATTTTAAAACGTGGTACGGTTAAATATACGTAAATTAGGCTCAAGCTTCGTGTGTACGTGTGCGATCATTACGACCAAAATCATACTCCAATACGTGATTATATACGACGCCGTGACACATTTATATATATATGGACTTTTCTTTTTCCAACGTAATTAAATGCGCGTGTATAAAGCAATGAGTATCCAGCAAAGGTATATACGTAGGTTTACGATAATTACGACCCAAGTCCATCGTTTAAGGCGCCTAATTTAATAAAACTTTAATGCGTCATGTACTTGGGAAAAATGATAACGAGAACATTGAATAAGCCATGGAAAAAGTCACGAAAGATCCATAAAAAAATGTTATATAGGTGGCATATATGCCAGCATATGTGCCAGCATATATCCCACATACATGCCACATATATATCACATATATACCAGCATACATGCCAACATATATGCCACATACATGCCACTTATATTCCACATATTAACCAGCATACATTCCAACATATATGTCACATTTATAGCAACATATGTGCCACATATATGCCTACATATAAGGCAACCTATATACATTTTTTTCATGGTAATCACTAACATTTAAAAAAAACCCTCTCAATTTCTCTCGTCGTTTCATTGAATTTACGTTTTAAACTGCAAAGATTGATAAAAATGATGCAGTTCATTGATGTAAACTTTTATTATAGTCAAACTGACAATGTCTACGGTCGTATAAACTAAATTTTTTTTCCAAGTAGATGATGGCAAACTTTACAATTATCTAATAATAAGTAAGTAACGAAGACGACAAGTGGTTCGTATTTTTTACAATTACAATCAATTTTTCAAAGGTAACTTTAACGGGTTAAAATTTTTCTATTATTAGATTGAAAGCACGACGGATAAAGTAGAATGGTGCAAACAGTGATAAGAATTGCGATCTGATGAAATAAGAATTCAATATTGAGTTATATAAAGTAAAGCAAATTTTTCATAAGACGTCTAGAATTTGTATAAAGTAAAATCTACTTTTCTTTTGGAGCAACATTTGAAACGATGTTGTATTTTTGCGAAGAAAAACCTTAAGGAATATTGCATTTATTCTATGTGAATTCCGCATAAACAGTTATAGATATACATCATCTATATCTGATCCGACGCAAATTCCACTTATTTAATCGTTTCACCTAAAAACTGAAAAATTTTTATCAGACAAATCTACTTTAGAGTCCGCCGTCTTTTACTTCTTACTGATTTAACAATATCGATAGCCATCAAATGAGCACGTTTAGATGCCCTAATAGCAAGAAATATTCCAGAATATTCCAGAAATATTCGTCAAAAATATTCCTACGTTCAACTCCAGAAATGTTTATGGTACATTTCTGGAATATTAAAAAGAACCAAAATCACTCAGAAATATTCCTGGATCAGGACATTAGTATATTTCCTTGGTATATTCAGAATATTCTCAGAATGTACCAGAAATATTTTTCGCTATTAGGGTGGATTCAACATTTTATCAACATTTAACGAATTGTAGCCAAGTTTTTCACCACTTGTAAACTAAACGTCACATTTCTACGATTCAGTATTTCATAGAAGAACTACACTTAATCACGAATAAATAAAGCGTCGATTAACTAGCATTACATTTATAATCAGCATTGATCCTTCCTAAAAGTCACAACAAATCAGGGTCAAACCTTCTCTTTTTCAGCGAACAACCTTTTCTAAAGCGTAACATTTTGATAATCGTAGATGGAATTGAAGACGTAAATGTGTCTTTCGAGAAAATGGGAACCTTCAACTGCTTTTTATAAATGAAATATTGTAAATAGTGATTGGGGGAAGGACGAAAGCGAAGGAAGGGAAAATCTTTGATTGTCCGGTCTATTAGATTTTGATATACATCCATTAATTAATTAAAGAATATACGCACAATTAAAGTGAACTTGATACGTGTAAATAGGCTATTTTTACACTCGAGTTTTCCTCCCAGTTAATCAGACCTGAGTTTATTCACTCGTCGAGCACCAACTTGTTTCTGTTGATTTCCATGCCGAAAGAGGGCGCTGCAAATGTGTGAAAAATTTTGAGATAGATTCTTCAAAGCACCGGGAAATATCTTGCAAAGCCTCGAGTAACCACAAATTGGATTCACATTGGAATAGTAAAAGGCAACAAACTGTTTTTTTTTTGTTTTTTTTTTTTTTGAATTCGAAGAACTTTGAAACAGTTTTGAAAATGCAACTCCAAGTTACCTTCATTGAATGACAAGTTTAGTTGGTTTAAAGATTTCAGAAAAATTACGAAAAGCTCATTAAATACCAGAGATGGTTTTAAAAGAAATTTTCTCACATCTTTAGTACCAAGCTGAAAGATCTTGAGAGAAGAGATTTTTGTTCAAAACAGGCATAATTTGTTCAGCGCTCTTTTCCCGCCAAAATCGTCCTTTACTTTTCAACTGTTACAACTGAAAGGTTTATTTTTGTATAAGCGCAAAGTTATATTTTCGTGTTGTTAGCAACGACGTTGTTTTGCATTGAATTGACACAGAAGTTGTATATTTTTTTGTGCCAAAAAAAACCGACGTTGATTTCGAAGGTGTGACATCTGCGTTGAAAACGCGTTTGCCGCGACTAACGTATTCGTAGTGCTTGCGAGCTATAAGCGGATTAGCTGTAACAATATTGAGACGAGTTTGATTCAATTTTTACCTTCATTACCGTCGCGCGCAATTTCAGTGCGGTTCCGTGCAACGATCATCACCAGAACGTATTTTCTGCAATGCAATTACAAACTAATACCGACTATACGTTTAACAAGAAATTAAACTGTCTCAACCTATGCCATACTTTTGCTGATGAATTATCCGTCAGTCTAAAGAATTATATATATATATATATATATTGTACGTCGACATACCGTAAATATTTTGTTGTAGTTGAAGCAAAAATGTGAGATAAATAACACATGTACAAGTATACAAAGTGAATCAATATATATTATATGTTTAAAGTATATAAACATTCATTTCTTTTATTTATACAAGCATCCCAAGGCAATGCAGAAGTGGAGACAATTGTTTCCCCTCCTCTGATTCTTCTTTTAACTGTTTATATCGCTTAATAACGATTTTATTGATTGGTACGCAAACTCTTATAGATTGGGATAAATAGATATTCCCACGAATTCACTAGCCCAATGAAAGAACTCGCATTTTATATAAAATGCCATCCTAGATAAAATGACATCCTAGTAGGAAATGCTTCACAGGCCTAGTACTGGTACTGTACTATTACAAGAGTTACCAGTACTGGTATAATATGTTACCAGAGTATCCAGCACTGATACAATACTATTACCAAAGTTACCAGTACTGGTAAATTTGTTAACACTGGACCAGTACCATATAACTCATTCAACATACCAGTTGTATACCTGTACCCTACCAATAATCATCTGACACGAATCTGAATCAATTTTGGTATGCATATAGGACCTAGTAAAAGTCTTACACTTTATGTTCCATTTCTGTTTATAACCTAGTTCGAACCAATACTGGTCCATATCTGTTTATCAGAGTCTGGCTAACAGTTCTGGATCAGAAAAGGGGTTCTGTAGATATACCCTAGCAATTTCCTACAGGGTTCATCCTGATTAAGGAGGAACAAGGCGCGATATCTTTGGCCAACGTACGTATCAAGAGTTGAAAGAGGCGGAACACGTTGCGTCGGCCGGGGTAGTCGCGCTGCCCGAGTAAAAGTGGAGCGGTACCGAAGAAAGCGGCTCGAACTGCTCCCTCGCAGGGTGACGTCGCGAGGAATTCGGGTGGGAGCGCGGCAAGCGGATCTCTCATTGCATCAGCACAATTAAGGAATATTATCGCGGCAATTGGCATCCCAAATGCGCGTTCGCTCCAGTCGACGCGGCCACCTTCCCAACACCACCAACCACGACGACGACGACGACGACGACGACGAGGAAGAAGAAGAGGCGTGCCGCTCCGGAAAATCCCAGACCGTTGCGATATAATCGTGACGCTGACGTCGTTATCGTGACGTCGCGGGATCGCTCGGTTTCGCTCGCGTAAACAACAGATAGTTATCAGCGTCGTTCCGCGGCTGCTCGGCTTCCACGGCATTCACGTTGCTGGCAAATCCTGAGGCGTAGATTCGGCCAGCTCGCGCCATGAGGAGCCACGAGTGCGGCGGACCAGCGAGGACGCGATCGCTTTCACCTGCCGCGACACCACCGCCAACCGAGCCTAAGAAGCTGAAGATCCACTTTGAGGTATGCCCGACGATACGCTAATTCCGCCTGCGACCGCCGTCTCGCTCCTCGGCCCCGACCGAAGTCTGGCAACCGCGCCAGCGGACCGGCCCGTCGACCGCCGCCCCCGTCGCCCCCGTCGCCCGACGAACGCGCGCGATCAAAGATCAAAGACGTCGCGCACCGATTGCGCGTTCTGTCGCAAACGCCGCGCTACTGACAGTCGCTCCAATAAGGGCCGTTGCAAGCTCGTGCCAACCCCTTGTGTTAAAGCAATCCAGTGGAACCTTATTAACTAACGAATGATGCTGAATTGAATCGTCATTTGTCCGTGCTAATTGAACAATTCAATTTTGTTGACAATTGAACCTTAAACATACCTTATTCATTAATAAGATTGAAGAGATACACGCAGAGAAATGAATTAGTTAAATTTACCATAATAATTGGAAGACGAATCCCAAAAGACAATTTATGAAGATACTTCAAGTAGTTATTCCCATAAATTTATTGGAATTTTTATGGATTTATTGGAATACATACTTTATTATAGTATTTCTATCATAATATATCATAAGGTGTTCATAAATTGTCTTCTGGGGTTCGAATCCAATCTTTTATAGGAAAACTAACTGTATCATTTTTCTGCCTTTGATTACAAACACTTTAAAAGGATTTGGTTGGTTAATTAACGAATTAATTTTTATATTGAACTTCAGTTGTAAGTTACACGTGACTGTGATTAATTATACGACTAATTATACCATTCATTAATCGTATTTAATAAGAATGAATGGATTCCTTTAACAAGGAAAGCCTACTTCCCAAAGGTCCTCTTCAACTCTTCACCTAGCCCTTGATTCAGAAACCCTTAACCATAGCACTTTGACTTAATAATAGTAACTAATTTGACTTAATGGTAACTTTTTAAAAATCATCAAGTCCATTCTATTAAAGGCTCTATCCAAACAGTGATTAAATTATATATATTATTTTGGTGCACCCCCTGTTTCTCTAAATTGCAATCTCTTTGAGGTTCCTCTGTACAGAATGTGGTACTTGTACAATTTTGTTACCGCCATTAAAATTATTTAATCTTAAAGTGTTTTGAATTTTCAATGTATTTTGTTCAATGTATTTCGCGTCATCACAGAGAAATTACTAAAATAAATAGTCGATATAATTATCTTATCGTTCCTCCAATAATACTATACGGATGACGTATTAAAATATATATTAATATACACCGATCTTAATCTTCCTTTACGTACAAACATAGGAAATAATTAATCAAATCGATAGCATAACAAACATTTATATACCGTTAATAATAATCTGCTTGTACTTTTGGGATATTTAATTACAAGTATGTTATTAAATTAACATTTCGTGGAAAGATTTTGCCGAGTTTGGACTAAAATTTACATTTAAGATTTTCTTAATTTAACAGCGTTTTATCTTGAATTTCAAGGCTTGTAAATTATTCGGCGATTAATTTAAAGTGAGGTATTCCAAGACCAGAGTTGTCGGCAGTATTAAAAAAAAAGAGAAAAAAAAATGTTGTATCAGAGGACATGATATTTTACTGCCATTTTAAGACATCTTACATAAGAAGTTTGATGCGGACTTCAAGAAAGTCTTACCGAATAAAAATAAGACAATAAGAATTATCTATACTTTTTCATAGATGCAAACAGTCGTCGCGTATGAGTACATTAGACGTATATTTGGAAAGCAGATAACACTGCTTGTACACACAACGACAAAGTTGACTCCAACAAATTTGACATCTCCCATGCAAACGTGATTCAATCTTATTCAACAACGTTTTATGATACTCAATTAACTTTGGAAAATACCCTAAATTTTGTTATACTCTAATATTACCATCATTGTTATTATTATTACTATATTATATTATATAAAACTAAAATATAACTAGTATCTAGGTCCTTTCCACTTATTTCCTTATATGAAATTGTTAAAACATATATGGACCATATATGTTCCATATTTACCAGGGTTTATTTCTTGGAGATTTTCAAAATTTGCTTCTTAAAATCCAGCATGTTTTTACATCCAGTTCTTGAAAACTGCAGTTGATTTATCGTTGTTTTCTTGATAATTAAATAGAAAAAAAAAGATTCATACTCTCATAAAAACAAAATTACACGTTTACTTCACAGCCTTATCATGACTATCTGCTACTCGATTCTATTCACCACTTGTCTTTAACATTTTACGCGTATTTATTAACATTTACTCAAGTAATATCCAAGTGACGTCTTCAGCAGATATCTAAGAAGATTTAACAAATCATTGTTTACATAAATACAATTAAAAATGTCATAGATTTTGCATGTCTGTGCAAAATTCATAAAAAATAACGTTACATTGTAACTTGATGCAAGGTATCGAAACGAATTTTCTTGGCACTATTTGTTATATATTCCAAATATTAAAAAAAGAAAATTATCATCTTTTCCAAAATATTATTAATGCTAGAATAGTCAAAGTATCGATAAAAAGGAATTATGTTTTATTTTTTCAACTATAAAATGTTTTTCGCAATCTGTTGAAATACCATGTGGTTTCATTGGGATCACTATAGTTCCTGGCGTCATCGATAGATGGCGACAAGAACTCTAAATGAGCATTATCGTAATACGCGGTGGTGCAAAAGTAAGATCAAAATAGTTGCGTGTAAAATATCATTTTGCTTTTAAAATTATGCTTTTATAGTGTAAAATAGGAAAAATAGTTTCCTCCCCCACCATACCCCGCACTTGCCCTTACGTCACGTGTTGTCATTACTGAATGACTCGTTGAAACATTATTACAAAACAAGAAGCACGTAAGGAATTTAAAAACGAAGACAGCTAAAATTATAGAACGACCCTGAACTTTTTGTGTCACTATCGTGTGCATAATTTAAATCAGTTGTTAGGCGCGAATAAATACAACAATTGCTAAAACTAAAATTTACTTCAATTTTTCCATTAAATCCCGCATGCTATCCATAGAACTGAAGAACGAAACGTTTTTAAAATTGTACACACAAAAAAACAATGTTTGTAAACACCCGGAAGACCAAATTAATGAAAATACAAACAATAATATTATCTATTTACATCCAAAGGGCATAAGAATGGACGTAAATACAAAACAAAAACAAAATTTGTTTACATTTTATTTTTTTAAAATGTTTCATTTTCAGTACCATGCACCAACCATATATTAGCTTTCTACTACAATATTTTATAAATATTTTCATTGATGACCGTGTTCATAATTTGGCATTATCAGTGCCCATAAAGTGCACTTGATTGACGCTTCAATTTCGTTCATTTTAAAGAATCCGAAAGATCATAAACTGGATGAATCATAATTGTATAATAAACTCGGGTCATTGAAGCTGTGCTTTAAACAAATTAACATTTATTTTTAGCGATTCGACCGTCAATGACCGGAAAAATGTCAACATGTACGTTTTACGACTAAAAATATTCGCCGATGAAAGGTAGTTAATCTTTTGTCCGCGAGTTTAAAATAAATAAGAAAAATATTAACAATTTGGAGATAAAAGTTGACTCGTAGGTTTAGAGTTTAAATTAAAAGTAAATTCATGTCAATATGACAAGGCTGAGCAATATTAAATTTAATTTATTTTATATATAAATTTAAATTATATTTATTATATATATATATATAATATTATAAGTATGTATGTGTAATGATGCATTTAGATTTTTGTACAAATTTGAAAATAAAATAATTTTAAATTCAAAATATATTACAGACACGTACCTAGGTGCCCAAAAAGTGGGTACCCATGAAGGCTACATTGCTTACTCTTACACATATATATATATATATATACCTATATATAATAAAAAAATTTGGAAGAATAACATTATAGATATTGTTATGTAAAACACTAAATCCAAACGAATATAAAGAAAACTACTAATATTCAATATTATAATATTGAATGAATACTGAATGTATTGAAAATCTTCAACTGCTTCCTTCTGCCTTTTAAATTTAAAAAAAAAATGATATGAATTTTCTTGTCATTTTTTAAATAAATACTGGCGTGACCACCGCGAAGGTCGAGTTTTTGAATACTTTTAAAAATAAGATTATAACGAGCAATATCGTAAGCCCCAATTTTAGCTTCATGGTAAAAGAAAAAGTCTGCAAGATTACAGAGCATTTAAAAAATGACGAGAATAACTTTAACAACAGTTTTATTAAAAAAAAGCGATTAATGTCCGAGATTATAGAAATTTCTCTGCTTTAAATTTGTCGGTGAGGGAAATGATGTGAAACAATCACATTTGTTTACAACGTGGGGAAAAATAACCGAGTCAATTTTCTCTTAATAAGTAAGAGTTGAGATGATTTATGTAAAATATGCTAAAATGGTTTTCATTCGTATAGATTTATTGATGCAATAAATGAGAAAAATGTCTCTAATAAAAAAGAAACATATATGGTCCATATATGGACCACATATAGTCCATATATGTTTTAACAATGTCATATAAGGAAATAAAAATTTCATATATGAACATGTTTTTCCTTAATTCATATATGGTCCATATATCCCCCATATAAACCCATATATGGTCCATATATGTAAACGATATATGGCCATATATGGGTTAAGGAAAAACATACATGTCCATATATGAATCTTATTTCCTTAAATGAAATTGTTAAACCATACAATTAAAACATTTTTATATAAAATAATTAATTGATTCATTAAATCTATTGCCTATTATATAAATATATAAATTCTGAATTTATGTAGATGGCAAAAGAACTGTTATAAATGCAATGTTAAATGGTATAAATTTGACTTTAACACAGTAAAAAAACAGTAATGGGAAAATTAACTCGTTCATTAATTTCTTATCGTCTGAAAAGTGGCGCTTTTTGGCGAGTTATCATATATGGTAGCGTAATAATGAAGTAGAAATCGAGTCAAGGCTCGATTGCATTAATATATCTGCGTAAGCGAATGAAAATTGCGTCGATCGTGACGCCACGCGCGCCGCACCGAGTCGTCTTCGAAGAAAGAAAAGCGATCTTCTAAAATAAATTGTGCGACGCACAATTGCAGGCGCATTGTGCGAACAAGGAAAAAGACGGCTCGGCCGACACTCAATGTTGCGTCAACTTGAACCAGTAAACGATACAAATGAAAATGCGATGGAAAACAGCGGCGAGTTATATAAATGTCGGCCGATGGACGCTCGCCGTTTTTGTCAGCGAACGAGCCTTCGCTTTGAAATGTTACAAATGCGCGAGCAATCGGCAAACCGAACGATCTAAACCATTTCCATTGGAAAGAATAATTCAAATGTCGAATAAACCGTTATTTCGCCTTTTATATGAAAGCAAAATAGCATTTGTTTTTCCCGCTCATGATTATATTATGTATGTTTTGATATCAACTTTAGATATCAACTTTTTAATTTTTCTCAAGTATATCAACACTTTCCTAACATATAGCAACTTTTCATGCATACAATTCTCTGCATTACATGTTTATACCCTTATTTGGGAAGGTCATTTCATTTACATTAATTACTTTGAATAAATTGTTCGAAACTTTGTCATTATCCAGTTTTAAAACAGTTTAAAACAACTCAATATGTATTTATATATATATATATATATTTGAGGTAACCTTTTATCAATATTAATTTAAAATACTGAATTTGTCCCTTTTATACTAAAATCAAAAAAAAATATACTAATTTCTCCTTATTTACAATTAAACTCGGCAAATAATCTTTTATTTATATATGTTTTAATATATATTATTGTTTAATATATATTACATGATGCTAATTTGATCATATTTTAAAACAGGAGTGATGCTTTGACGAAATTTAAAAAAAATTTCGTCGAAAAATATTAATTTCACGTCGATTTATATTGTTTTGTTGGCTGTTGTAAACTTGTGGTTCCAAGAAAAAATAGACTCACCTTGACTCGGCCGTACTCGTCGGGTTCCTGGAATTGGCTTACATTTTTGAAGGGCATACACACCTCGAAAACAATTCAACGGTTTCGGGAAGATTTCAACAATTGTTAGGTTAGAATTATCCGACTTATCCGGCTGCTTCGATGTCGTTATCAAATGCTTTAAAGGGCAGAATAAAGGATAATGAAGTGATGAAACAAACAACATAATGAAAGCGATCAAAAATGATAAAAAAGGCTTACAAATAACTTAGCAAAATCCGTATAAATACCACCTATAACAAAGGAATAAAAGTGAGGAAAAAAGAAAGGGGGAAAAAAACAGTTTAAATGTTATAAATAAAGGAAAGACGAAGAAATGGACGAGTCGAAGTGGGAGGAATGAACGAGAAAAATGTGCATGGAGTCGGAGAAGCATGGTACGTACCTGCGCGCGACTGCGTTTTCGCGGATTAACTGGCGCAGCGGCACAGCTGAGTCAGAATTTCGCGGAGTGGCGAGCGATCTGCTGCTACGCGCTGCCCGTGCCTTTACTTTGTCGCCGGCCTTGTGTGAAAAAGCGCGATGTTGGACACGAGGTGCCGATCGGCCGGCCCGTTCCAGTGACGAGTGAGACAGAGCAGGAGACACGATGAGCGAGCGCTCGGCCGAACTGTCGCGGTCGAAACTGGCTGGCTGATTTGCCCGCCAAAACCAATAGTCGAGAATCGAGCGATCGAACGATCGACCAGTCGACTAGCGAGCGCTTCTTCGCCCAGTAGTACGTCTCTCTCTCTTTCTCCCTCCCTCCCTCTCGTACTCTAATACCCTCTCCTTTCCGTTCGACAATTACAACTTCCGAGCCATTGTTGTTGTCTTTTGTTGTTGCTGTTTTTCTTGTTGTTACTGTTGACGTTCGCGCTGCACTGACGTGGCCGAACTAGTGCGTTTTAGGTTAGCGGTAATTGGTGCGACCGAACGTGCGGGCTGCGCTACGCTTCGTACAACCTAACCTTAAAAGTGGATGTTGATGCCAAGTATTCTCGCACTTTTTTCCAAGGTAATTTTCAATCCCACGATCACGATTAATACATTTATCGTTCAACTATCAATCATTTTGTCCTTTTTATCTTCGACTCAAGTTGTCATATATAACGGGCAATTAATATTCACACTTATGCATTTGGGAGCATGTAAACAAACTTGTCTACAGAGGATTTTTCGAACAAGTGTCTTTATTAGTGGAATTATGAAGATCACACTTATTTATATGTCAGAGTTGTAATGTTTTGCTATTTCTTTATATACCGTTTGTTGATAAGAAAATTCTTTTATTTTAAAAATATTTTTCCCATCAGAATTAAGTGTATTTGTAAAGTTTATTTTTAATTTACTATATTTAGTAATTTAATTTGAATAAAATAAGGAAGAAATGTTATTACACGCACAGAAAGGATTAATAAAAATTACTGACATTGTTGGTAAACTGGTCATATACTTGCAAGAACTGAAAAATTACTATCCCAAGTTAGTAAAAAGTGTCAGCTTTCTAAGAATCATTTTCAACAAATTGATACGTTTTACTAACTTAAGATAGTAATTTTTCAGGTTTTGCCAATATATAACCAGTTTACTAAGAATGTCAATAAAATTTTACTAATCTTATCTCTCTGTGTATTAAAGTAATTATTATGCTATTGATGTTAAAATTCTTATTATGATTCTTATGTTATAACAAATATATTAGAAATAAAAAGTTTAGGTTTGTTTACTTTATTGAATACTCATTAAACATCAATTAATTAATGCTGTACATTTTTTTAGTGAACTTATTGGAAAAACTATGAATACATGGAATAATGGGCATACAGCATTTTTTTTTCTTTTATGGAATTAAGCCTTAAATATAAGTAACAAAATGTAAGTAAACAGTCAGCTGTGGTGTTGATTTTATGTAATTAACATTTTATATACATAGAAATGATCTTATTTAATTTTCTTATTAATAACATCTGTGTTACAAAATTTATCTTAGTAAATATAACAAGATTTATCATTTTTATAAAAAATATTAAGTTTAATATGGTATTGTTGTTACAAATTTATTTATATTGTAATACAAAGTAATATTACATTTTTTTTAAATAATTTAAACATTTTATTTCTAATTAATCATTTCACATTCATGTGTTCTTTATATATAGCATATAAATTATATATGACCATTTGTATAAAATTTAATATCATTGTAAAACTTACTGCTGTATATTTTAGATACAAACATTTTGAAAATTGAAAAGATCATTAAGATAAATTTCAGAAAAGTTTTTATTGTTCTTGTAAAAAATTATTACATTTCAATAATCCCTGATAAGTTTGTCTGCAATTCTTTATTTCATATTTATGAATATTTTACTTTTATAACATGTATAATTAATTAGGATTTTTAAAGAAAATTTTATTAATGTAATTATGAGAAATAGCAAAATATTATCACTTTATTAATATACTATACAATTTATATGTAGATGACAATAATAATTATACATATAAATATAATTAATTATATTTAAAAAGGAAATAAACAGTCATTTAGTACTTTATTGTACATAATTATTTATATTTTTTCATTTAATACTTAATTATTTAAAAATAACCAAATTTATTCATTATTTCTCCATTTAAATTAAATAAATCACGGTTAAATTTAATAAATTTCTATAAATAAAAGAATAATTAACAAATATAAAAATATTTAATTGATATATTGCTGATAAAGCAATGTGTAACATTTTTATATTACATTCTTATATATAATCCAATACCTAATTTTTACATGGCACAAACATAAATTCCATCATTATTATAAATATTCTAAATCACTTCTATTTATATAACAATACATGGAGAAAGGAATTGAATATTTTCAAATAATATTTGTTAAAATTACAACTGCTTGCAAATAATATAAATATAAATTACACTCAGATTATTAATGGCATGGATATTTAACACCTCCTTTTTAACTTGGATCACTGAACTGCTTGACCTTGAACTGGGAAGCTTATAGAGTATCAAGGAAATATTCTATTTAAAGATTCATAAAAAGATTTGTAGTGATCCATTACATATTTTCTTACAATTTTCAATGTTCAACTAAATTGTTATTTACATATTCTCAAATGCATTAAAAATAAATTCTATAAATTTTAAATTGATTTATAATAAATAAATTACTGTTTATATTATATAAATACTTTGAAATAGTGATACTAAAGATTGTAAAAATAAATCTCATTCTAAACATTTACCCTAGATTTATAAACTTATTTGGGTAATTATCTTGGGTAAATGTTACTAAAAGTGAAATTAAAAGGAAACACAACATAAATTCATATGTTAATCAACCAAAACCCCTCATCTAACGTATCACTGCCATTTTTGCTGTAGCAAAGTCAACCATGACGCACATGCTGGTTGTCTTGAACACGAGAGCAGAGCTTCTTTGACGACTCTGAAACACCCCGTCGACTTAGATAATTGACCTTAGCATCAAATTATAAGCTAACCGAGAAATTGCCAGAATGTTGTGCCTGAAGAAGCTGTATCGCGAGGAGCTGCTGCACATCGCGCTGCTCCTCACGTTGCTACAAGTAAATCCGGATTACTACATGGGGCTCGACGTGGCGATGTTAGGCGTCGGTTCTCTGGACCTCAACAATGGTTCAGGTTGGCACACGGACGCGCACACCATCATCCATCGGCCGTTTTTCGTTCACCCGAAGAACCTGGACTCGATGTTGCTCAATTACGAGAGGGACCTATTCGAAGACTTAAATTCTCTGGGACGTTACAACAGACTAAACGCGGGGAGGAACGACATACACGCGTATCTGCTGAACGTCGAAGAGACCAGCCGAAATGTCAACAATGCCACCAGCGACATCTCAACCTCTACCAATTCCTCCAGCAACAACAACGCACAGGCTGACAATAATACTAGCAGCCCTGCCGAATTAACACAAGAGGTATCGTGCAAGTGATTCCACATTATCTTTTCTTTGCCGCTTTTACTAGGGTAATTTTTACAATGCAACTGTGAAAAATTACTCCAAGACCACGTGGTCCTAGACCTGTAAAGGTTTACCAATGGAAAGGAACAAATTTTCAGCATTAAAGATGAGTGGTCAAATCTGAGTTGACCTAGCGTTGAAATATTCTTAGTTTCTTTTGAAGGGGTGTGGGTGTGGGGAGAGGAAAATTGAAATGGATGAAATTGGGGAAAAATGAAAATTAATTAGCATTAGAATTATAAATTACATATTATCATTTCACGATACAAAATTCTTAGCAAATCTTCAAAGCATTCCCACGTAAAAAAAAGGTTGTTTGCTGTTGATTAGTCGTTGATCGACATGAAATGCCAAATGTTCATGGGCCATCAGTGAACTATATTACTCCACAAGGAAAAAAGAAGCTTTAAGTTGGTAACTCAATCCAAAGGCTTGAGTTGAATTCAACTCAAGCCTTTGGATTGAGTTACCAACCTGAAACCACTTATGTTCATTTTGAATGCGATATTTTACTTGCCCTGAAAATGAAATATGTTGGTAGCCCTGCGGACTACCAATGCATTCTATTTTTAATGGGAGTAAAATTGTATAGTAACTCCCGGACAAGTGTGCACATATGATAGAATTTATTAACAAATATAGTAAATTATATTATATAAATGGTAATTTCAAGTATATTTATTAACTAAATTCTACATAAGTACGTTTTATTATATAATTTTTCTCAGTGTATGTGAAGATGAAATTTTAATCTTATGGTGACGATACAATTTCATAATTTTATGGAATATTATTTACAAATTCAATTTAATCATTTACAGGAGTTGTAAAAAATTTTTATTATTACATACTGTACTGCAACAAAAAAAAGATATAATATATCTTTTAATCTCTTAACAATTATAATACAAACTATTATGCGCAGTTGTTTTGATATTGAGTGATAAAAATGCAATCGCCGGTAAAGATAAAATTGGTGACTTTGTTTTTATTGTATAATAAAACATTTGCAGCGAAACAATTAACATATTGTTCAACTTTAATACAATCTAATTAGATAATCTACATAATTGGCAGTACTAAAAATCCGTTAAATATCAAGGAATGTTACAGATTATAATTAAACATTATATATTTATATATACTAAATTGGAATATCGTTTGAGGTAAATACATAATGTAAAACTGCATTTCGTTACAAATGGATATTTAATGCCAATAAATACCGCATGTATGTATGTATTCATTATTTACATTCAAAGAATTATCATGTTATCGCTCATATTATTAATACATATGTAAATGATTGTAATAGGTAATATTACAAATTTTACTTAATATTACTAATTTAATTTTAATTTCGTCTAACTAGTTTCGTCTACTTTTTTTTTAATTTTGTTATTTTATATTATTTTACTTTTTATATTATTAATTGTTAAAAACAAGGTAATTCGTAATGGTTAACGAGAGGATATTTTTGTGTATGTAGCTACTTTTGAAAGTTTATAAAAGACAAAGAAATAAGTTAAAGTTTCGAGAAATGTCTTTTTAATGACGTATTGAAATGAACATAAAAACATTTCTTAATACAATACCACAGTGGATTATAGATTCAATTTCGTGATACATACATACATACATACATACATACATACATACATACATACATACATACATATATATATTTCATCACACACACATTATTAAAAATATATAAAACTTTTATTATGCATTGCATTAAATTTGTTTCAAAAAAACATATAAATTGAAAACATCATCCTTTACTATTATGACATTGTATAATGAACAAATCCAATGTTGTTTTTAGTAAAAATTAGTTATTACAACAAGTATAGAATCAGAGTCTGTCGATGATTTAGACTTTACACTCTATTACGTGATTCAGAAATGCCAAAGAACACGTCAGGCGAGTTTGATGCTACTCGCATTAGTACTGAAACAATAAAAATTGAAAAAAAGCACGAAAGTGTGTTAGTAGACAGTTCGTCGCTAATTTATGAGTGAGTGCAGAGAAAGGTTGTACAAATGAATTTATTTTATATTTATATTACGAGTTAGGGTTTACACCAAGTTGAATGAAATGTTGAAGTTGCAATTATCGAGTTTTTTTTAATTTTTTCACATAATTCCATGCGCGTAATGCCACGTTTTCCTACGCTTAATCGTAGCGAGCGACTGATTCAGATTGTGTTATTGTGAAATTGTTGCAAGAAAAGCGAAACACAAATAAAAAGCGTTTGATTTGCGTTGCAGAGATGAGCGGAGATAATTGGTGACACTGAGCAAAGAAGTATCGCGGCATTTCATCAGCAATCGTTCCAACACGATGACACGTGTGCGTAAACACGCTCATTGTTCGCCGCGATTCGAAACAAAGGATTTCGAATATCGAGCAAGAAGGAAAGAGAGCAGATAAATTGGGGAGAGGAAGAGAGAAAAAGTGAGCCGTTTGGACGAGCGCCCGTTTGCGTCGACGATGGTGCCCGGCTATTTATTCCGTTGAAAAAGTCGAAAATAGATGTCGTATCTCGGCAGGATCCAAATTTGCCCGGTGTAAACGAACTGGAAAATCCTTGCCAAGACCTTGTTGATCTTTGTCGACCTGGGTGGAGAGGCCGCGGTGATCAATGGATTAGTCAGAAGTGCCCACGCTTTCCTCAAATTCGGCCTCGTCTTTCACGACCGTTTTGGCACGCTTCGGCTAATATATTTAATGGAAAAAGAAGGCGCGATTGTTATCGCAGCTCTCGAGCTAACATTCGACACCATATACGACGTTTCTCTTCGTTTCGTGCAATTATAATCAACTGATTGGACGTTGAAAAAGATGAAGAATTAATATTCAACTGGTACCAATATACTGAAAGAAAACAGCCATAGTTATTATTACTAAACATGTTGTAGTTATAGTTTTAAAGGTTGTAATAACCAGGAGTTGCGTTGATATAACCAGAGTTATAGTTGTCAATACTTAAATGATAAAGTAGTTTGATTAACTAAGATCTATGGTTATTTTTCGTGAATACTAGAGAATTTTTGTTCTTACAATTGAATACTATAGTTAATTTTAAAATAAGTAGCTACTATAGTTACTTCAACTATGTAGTGAATTATAATCTACTATAGTACATGGTTTGAAGAACAATAAACTAGTTACAGATATTATAAAGACTATAGTAAATGTAACTAATGCCTTTAGTATTCACGAAAATTAACTATAGTAGACTAGTTGCGAGTACTAGGATTTTCTCTCCGAGTAGTCGCCTACTCGTCTTTATTTATTATGTTAATTGAAAAGGACAAAAGGATTCATTTGACGTTGACTTCCTGTCATTTCACGTTCTTTAAACGATATAGTTTTATAAGAATTTAGCTTCGAAAGAATATGCTTACTTAGCGAGTAAAAATTTAATTAAAAACACACACTAATTGGTACTACTTGGAAATTAATTAATCTTTGAGTCAATTCATTTTAAAAGTGTAGTTTATAATTGCCCAATAATCAATTAAATTTATAGCTCTAATCGAATGGCTCGCATTAATTAATAATAACAAAGTGAACGTTGCGTGGAAGAAGCCGAAAATAATGAAGCTATTATTAGAATTTACTACAATTAGAATGATTGATACGATTCAACACGAGTGTGATTTTACTGGACAGAGTTGTACACATGTTCTGAAGAATCACTTTAAAAAGTGACTAAATGAATCATCTCCAATAGACGAGACAAGTGTGTCCAATATAGAAGAATAGTACGTACGAACAATGAAATTTAGGGCTCGTAGCAGCCCCAAACTGGTGACCGTACTGTGCCAATCAGTGGCAAAAAGGACTAGTTGCAAATCAATAAATTGGATTGAAATGAAAGAGAAGGCTGAGATGAGGAACAGGTGGTGCATTGGTCTAGATAAAGGCTATTGGTCTAGAAAAAACGTCATTCGGCGGTGTGGCCATAGGAGATCCACGCGAATTCTATTCTCGTGAACCCGATGAGAAGACTCGTGCCACCGAGAAGACTCGATTCAAAGAGATTCCGAATCAAGAACGTTTATAAAAAGAAATGCAATTAGTTAACCCAGATAGACAGTTCGCGGCCTCCACCTTCAAGGTCGCGCTCTGCTCGCGAAGGGCCTTTTGCCGGCGTTTAAACGGCTCGACGTAAACATTGACTCGACATCGTTTTATATGTAACGATGACAAATGACCTGAAAAAGGACATCATTTGAGGAGGTGCAAAGGTTGAACGACCCAAAAGCACAGTCTTTTGCAAAAGTTTATGAATTGTTCCTTATTAATATGGGCCCTATTCATGATTTAAGATTGCTATTATCAACAAAATTGTGTAATTGATAAAGTGGCAATTATTTGGATTTTAAAGGGGCACCCAATTTGGATTTTGCCTTGATCTCCGATACCTTGAAATGTTAAACCTAAGATAGCTTACAAGTGGCCATCTTTATTTCAATTGCAATTTAACGTCGCGTTGAATCGAAGGAAAGATATCCTTATTCATTTAACCGTAAACCAATTTACGTGATTGAACGTTGTTTCTGAAATAAAGTTTATTGATACACCGATGATACGTCGTATCGCATTATAAATGTCTTATCGTTATCACACGCGAGTTGGCTCACGGTGACTTTTTTAATTTACTATTTATTTGTCATTATTACAGTCGTGTTTATTAATTGTTTGTTGTGCCTTGATTTAATATTGAATTTAAAAAAATTATATTCAATGGAAAGTCTACAAATGAGTGAAATATAAATATCTTGCAAAAATAAACACAATTTTAGTTATTAATGTAAACTTATCATTATAGTGACAATATTAATGACTATAAACTAACGAAATTTTAACATTTACTGGCGCGTACAGTTTCATCGGGCGATTTTAGTGGATTCTATAATAAAAACGTGGTGGCCAAAAAAAATTTTTGCGACCTCGTTTCTTCATAATTAATGGGTCTGCATGCAAATCTTTTTCGATGCACAGAGGGCGAGCACACGTTTCCTAAAATAGTGATCCCTGGCAAATCTGACTCTTCTTGTTCTC
>JABFPN010001435.1:0-29370 GCA_022817305.1 Leptoteleia sp. ZL-2020 | reverse complement strand
ACCTGGGGGGGGGGGGGAGAAGGAGGTTAAAGGGCTCCTTAGCGGAGATCTTAGGCAAATCCAGCGTGAAATCGCATCAGAGCGGCCCCTTGCCGAAACCACCACTTACTCCTACCCCTCTTGACTGCATTGTTGCCTGGTTGTACTGGCGTTGTCCCGGGCGGGCAAAAAGTATCCGCAGTTTAATAACTTGCAGATAATTCGACGGAGCAATTAAAATTATTTTTCGCAAAAAAAAAATTATGTCACTGCAACAATGCCTTGGCGATAGCCTGCAGATAAGTTGCGCCAGTAAATCGCATGATTTATTAAGTTGATCCATTGAATCAATACGCTCATTCATAACCGTTCCGGAGTTCAGTAAACACGCATTATTAATACAATCGCGTGGCAAGACTCGAACACGTATTACGGCTCTTTTCAACAATTAGACGCTATCGCCGGGGGAGAAGGGCGTCGGTGAAAAAGAAAAAAAAAAAAGTATCGAGGTTTGCGAGATCCGGCGAGATAAGTTATCGTTGGATTTTTGGACGAGGAGACAGTTCTTGACGGCCTGACAGACGCGGCGGGCTCGACAATTACTCATATCCATCCAGTTCGGTATCTTCTTTTCGCCGGTCGTCTTTGCCTTTAGGTGGCCGTCTCGCTTAATCAAAACACCAGAAAAGACATTAAAGCTGCGTCGCTCATATCTCGACTTGAAATAGAGTACTATTCGCTGGGGGAAGATAAGGCTTCCCCTCGGTACCCATGCTCCGACCGTATATTCTGTATCTTTCGAACGCAAATCGCGTCTCTCTTTTGATGTGAGAGATGCAATTGCAATCGAGTGGAAGAAAAATTATATCCGTCTGTTTATTCGATATAACAAGCCCGATGCAAAACAAGAAAGTCATCCGGTAATTGAATCTCTGATCAGCTCAATGAACAGTCAATTTAATTCAGCTCGCGTCGCTTTGGTGTTGGTAACTGTTTTTGCGATTTGAGGAATCGTACCACGACGAAAAGATGCGCCAGTACGGTACAGGCACACATTGAGGTGTCCTTAAAATTAATTAAGTCACCTATTATGAGGTGAATAGGTGTCACTTATCCTCAAGTTGAATTATTCCGGCCAATGATACCCGATAACACTGCGTTCCGTCCGTCATACTTGCGAACTAGATCTCCATGAATAGATCATGTGAATACATAATATGTAATCCTCGAAGTATGCGGACTCGACGTCTTAGGTTAATCTTGTTAGGCGCTGCGAGCCTTCGGCTGACCCTACGAAGGCGGACTTTTAATCCCTTAACACGCTACGCGTTCAGAGATTTTGCATAAGAAAGAAATAGGATTGTCGACCTTCCGAGGTGTCCGGCATTCTCAAAACTCATGTATGTGTTCTCGAATGCGACGTTATAAAGAGAACACTTTCGACCTGCTTTTATTGTAATATCAAAGTTTTCATGATTCACGTGCGCGCGTTATATTTGCGAATTAATACAACATCGCTGGTACGGTCGGTCGAATTAAAGTAACGCTTTGCTATTACTGATCGAGACGTAAATGTTAATTATTAATTAAATCGGAACAAGTTTCCATGTTGCCGATAAATATAAAACTGCAAAATTGTATTTGCACGTCTTTTGCTTACTTGATGATATAAAATATTTATTTTGATATATGTTATATTAATCTTACGTCAAAGAATAATAATCCCTTTAATAAATATCTGAATATATGCGATAAATTCTTTACGGTTGGTTAAAAAAATAATTTTTCCAGATCTTCATCCACTTCTGGATGAAGCTGCGAGATAAATGAATCGAAAGCGGAATATAACGGCACAAGTACGAAAGGATCATGCGTGTGTCTGTGTGGGTGTGCGTGTGTAAGTACGAGAGAAACAAGCATACAAGCAACGCTAGGCTCGAAGAAAGATAAAGAACGAAATTAATGCCACTCACATAGCATCGCCACCTTCGGGGATTATCTTACGGGGATATTTTTGATCGTGCAATAATCCGTAATACGATTTGCGCTGCTAGTGCAACCCGGAGACATGTGCATTGCACACATGCGTATCGTATGATGAAATTGTCTAATTTATTATAAAAAAATAAGGGGACAACTTTGTTTAATTATTTTTATTATGAATTTTTTAATACAGTGCTCTATGATGATAAATAAATGTTTATTATGACACAGATTAATAAATAATTAGTAATCTTTTTTGACTCTTTACTTGTGTATAAACTGCGGAATCACATTATAATGGTCTAGTTTTTTGACCAATTTTTATGTCCGCATAAATTTATTATTGAACTAATAAATTTTTGCCACCGTAGCATTTAATTAAACACAAATATAATAACAGTTTTATCAAAGTTAGATTTTTTTAATTCTGCACACATGATTTCACTTTTTTCAGATATACTTCGTTAATTATGGAATATAAATTCTCTGGAAAAAAATCATTTTGTGTTGCTTTGTTTAATAACACTCTTCAATACAACAGTTGGCTGTATAATACAATCCAGTGGTATGGCCATTATTATAATTTAATATGAATTAAATTTAATATCTACACGAATTTACTATAAGTAACTGCATGTGTCAAATAATAGAAAATGAAATAAATAAAAAAAAATTTTGAATAGAGTGTAAACATTTAAAATAACTCTTATTATATGAAATATAGAATAATTTAATTTGGCCAATTCATCTAACTCTTAATTAATATTCGAATTTTTTCCATCATTAATTTATGCTGTCAAGTAAAAACAGTAGTGGCCTTCAGACGCGCGTTCTCGTGTATTTAGCAACGCGAGATTGCTCCCCGGTAGACGGTAGATAAAGATAAAGAGGGCCTTTTCTTCTTCCTCTTATGCAGCTGAAGATTAAGCTACAATTGCCGCTGACCCGTGAAGATAACCGTCATCCGTAAAACCGTGGAGTCTCTGAGCATATGTGCAACAAAAGCGTACTTTTTATCAAGCGCGGTTTCGGATTTGCCGCAGCAACATCACGATCGTTGTACTTTGGATCGTCGAGGATAAGTGCATTCTTCGGCACTTCGCACTCTAATCAAACTACATTACGCAGGATTTTCCAGCACGGAAACATTTTTCGGAGCGCGCCGAGTTTCAGCGTAAGCAGTCGTAAAAACGCTGTTTCCATTATGAGACTATTATCTGAATGGTAAACACATTTTCTTAATACCAGATTAACGTCGCGTGCTACGAGATTAAAATATTTGTAGCATTTTCGCTTGCTGGAGGTTTCACGATATTGAATTAAGTAGAGTTTTAAGTGAAACTAGGAGCCTTATCTGAACGATTACGATTCGCGTGATCTCTCTGACCTAAAATTTCCCGCTAAAGGCTAATACATTACCGAAAATATTTATATTATATATTTTTATATTGTATAAATATTGCTTTATTAGGAAAAAATATTCCGAAAATTCGCATCTTTTACACGGACAAAAACTGTTTAAAGTTGAAAAGTGGTGAAACTAAATTTGGATTATTTATAGTCTTTGTAGGAACCTTTTAAAAGGATATTTCTCCTTCGGAACACGAGGGTTAAGATCTTTAAATTACAATCAATAAAAAATCACAGATGATTGTTATGAAATTTCTAAAAATATGATTACAATCGTTTGTCAATCTTATACATTTTTCTTGATTATTTCAATCAATTCAGTCGAGGTGAATGGGGAATGTTAACGAGACACATGAGTAGTAATTATCATTGAATAAAACTTTATCAATAATAAAATTACAGTTAATATATGTAATATCGTTTTTTTTTTCTTTTTACTCGGATTAAGATATTATGTTTAATTAAACGATTAATATGCTGCTTTCCGTGTTTTATTTTCGGTGTATCAGAAGTCCTTAACAGGAAATGTCGCTAAAATTGCATTTTCCTGAGTTGTATATCTCTCGCTTTTTTGTATGTTTTGTATAATCTGTTAATGATTTCTGACATCGTCCTTACTAATACCTTTTTTATTTTCATTTTGCTTTAGTCTAAAATTCAGGAATGTCCTATATTATGTTGCACATATATATATAAATATATTATTTCATGCAATTAATTAAAACTAAGAAACTACCCAATCCCATTTATAGGATTTACTCTAAAATCTAAAGACTTGAAAATTACAATGTACACTGAGAAAAAAGTTATATTGAAAATTACTATACCATATGAGTTCTGACAGATATCGTCTATGGTGTCAGCATAATTATAAATATTGTTTACCAATATTTATTATTATTACCAAAAATACCAATTATAAAGAAATTTTCCATTCGATATGGTAAATTTTTTTATATTAGTGTTGTAAATTTGTTTGTTATTTTGGTGATTATTATCATACTAGTATAATAAATTTTATTATATCGAATGGAAAATTTCATTATAATTGGTATAGTAATTTCGTAGACACCATAGACGATATCTGTCAGAACTCTTATGGTATAGTAATTTTCAATATAACTTAATTCTCAGTGTAAATTAATTCCAAAAGAAAAAAATTTGCCGAAAGGTATTGTCGATTTTGATTCTTTTTTATCAACACGTACCGCGACTACTTTTGATTCACCGCGACAAAAAGCCTTTCATCTTACAGCGAAAGCACATAATTCGCGGCAATTAATTTTTTGCGCCGGACAACGAATAAAATATTGACGTGCACATAATTGAAGGTAATTTGGGATTCAGCAACGTTTTATTACATTTTGATGGTACGGAAATCCGATCGTTCATTTAGTGATTGTAAAATACGCAACGGCGCAGCGGGCCAAACTATGCTTTAATCCTCGAGCTAAAAATCAATACGTCTCCCCTTCATCCGTCGGAGCTAAAGCCTCCCTCGGGATAAGCCGGTCGTGGGACATAGTTAAATAAATCCCGGATCAAGGGATAAGTCTTTTTTATATAAAATTTTGTTGCCTTTTTCCGGACTAAGGGTCCCGATTATAGACACGCCCCTGCGAGGCATTGACGCCGTTGTCGGATTACGCTCAAGAACGTGAATTATGAATTTTCAAGTATGGGCTCCGGCTCGCTGCCGGGAAATTGCCGCCGATATCTCGGCCTAAGCAGGAAGATACCGAGATTAACCGAGCCGTTACGGGACTTTGGGAATTAAGATCGGCCGCCTTTTTGCCGTTTTATTTTCGCCCGGTCCGCTTTTATTTTCCGGCTTCATTTTAATTAATCCCGCGTTATTTTAATGATTAATTTGAGAATGAGCGAACCTGCCGGCCCGGAATTATGTTGATATAAAATCGAACGCTTGATTCGCGTAATCCGACGAGCGAAGCTTCTAGGTGTTAAACAGGGCGGCCGCCGTTAATCCAGTTTTATGATTTCATTTTAAAAAAGCGCGCATTTCGCGAATAATATAGATTATGTGTAATTTTTTTTTTTCGTGCCGGCGCAAGAAAGTTAAATCTATTTTGAAAAAAGCACCGACGCGAAGCTATATTCGAGCGCATTTTAATCTCGGATTGTGCCTGCAACCGACCGGTAGAGCCGCTTCGAGGATTAGGATTAAATCAAAATCCAGCCTCGCCGGGCAATACGATACTCAACACGCAACGGTTGCACACACGTATACGGTATTTATTCGATGATTTTGATCAAAGAGCTGATGGATGATCAAACTGCGACTGAATTCAATTCGTTTTATATTACTACTCTGAAGTATGTAACGTTACTCTCTGCCATGGCAAAATACTCGACGAGGATGATGCGGATGCTGATAAGCTGGTGATTAATTGATTACCTTTCAACGAATGTTTCACGAAATTTCGAAATATTATTCATTTAATAGAACAAATGCGCGCACTCGGGCTCATTTTGGCTGTGTATTTTCGACGCGAGCACTTTTTATCAGGCTAATAACGCAATATTGTAGGAATATTCTACAATTTTAATTAATGGAATATATGAAAGTTGCATTCTGTTTCGTATAATCATGTGACGTTAATTAAAATGCGTTATTGATGGAGTTTCTTCTTTAACGGATAAGCTTTATCTGTATTCTGAGTCCTGAATTCAGTTTATTTTTAATGACAATGTTGTTTTTGTATTTTTCGTTACACGTTTTCGGCTGTTTTATGCTGAGAAATATTTATTAGTAGTTGCTAGTTAGCTAGTAATAGCTAATAAACTAGTAAATATTGGTCCTCATAAAACCTCATAAAGGTAAAAAATGGATGGGGCAAGGCTTTTTCTCGTATGTAGGCATATATGGGACATGTAAAGTGTTTATTTTACAGCAATTTTGTTAGTTACAAAATAATTCTATAAGTTCGCCATGGTTTTCATTTCAGTTGTATAATGTTTATACGAGAAAAGTTTTGTTTAATATACTGTGGTTGCATTAATTGAATTATTCATTTTATTTGCATACATTACACCGAGAGAAAAATTTTGAAAAAATTGTAACTTTCCGTTGTAATTTAAGGACATGATGGACAAGGTTGCAAAAAGTACAATCAATCATTGCACAATGTATTCAAACATTTGTAAAAATAAAGTAAAAAATCATAATATTTATTTGTTTTATGAACACATTTTATAATTTTTGATTGTAACTTTTTGCCTTTATCCAGTATGTACTCAAATTACAAAAGGAAATTAAGTTAACCTTACTAGTAAGGTTTAAACAAAATATTTGTCATGATCAACCCATTTTTGCTGCGTAAAGCAGTAATTTTATAGTCAATTTTTTAAGGTTATAGGAGCAAATAATCTTACAGTAACACTTATATATTGTAGAATTATTGCTAATTAAAAATAATGGTTACTTTCAATTGCTTCTATTACTTTAACGAGAAATAAACTTTTACTTTTCCTATGCGATGACCCTTATTTTTTAATACAAGAATTCAGCACAAAGATTTAAAACGTTTCATCACTTTAATATTTTTTTACAATAAAATTATATTATTAGAAAGAAGTGTTTTAAAATTTTATTTATGATTGAGGAAAATTATGTTAGCAATATAAAGATATAACATAAATAATAAAAAATTAAAAAAAGTATATAAAATAATGCAACGATTTTTTCATTTTTATTCAAATGTTCATACACATGCAATTTGTTCTTGTAAAATACTATATAATAATATTTTTTTCAAAATATTTAATTAAAAAAGATATTTAATTAATTAAAATCTCTGCTGTTGATAATTATTGCAAATAACGAAATTACTATTAAATGTCAACGCAATAATACTGTCTTCTAAGTAATATTATAAAGTATTTAGGAAGAAATATTTAATTCACCAAGGCATATAATCCTGATTAAGGATTTAAGAAATAACTGGCACGAAGGTGTAATACTAGTATCCTTCAAATAAGTTCGATAACAGACTCATTATTTACGTATACACAGGTCAAAGATTGATCAGGATTAAATACATTAATTTAATCTAATATAAAAGTAAATGTTACATTAAACGTTTTGATATTATTTAAAATGTTGCTGATTGTTGCAAATATGTAAATACGACTGAAAGTGAAAACGCAAAGTAAACATTTAGTATTCCAATTGTACTATTTGAGGATATCAACAGTGTTTAACAGTCTCTGCATTCTAATCCCAAGTTAAAATAGTAATAAGTATAGTGTTAAAATATGCAACATTAAGTATGACCACAAAGAACAATATTACATTTAAGATTACATTGAATATTGTATTACATTTTTGAGAATTTAACGATATAATAAAATCTCAAAAGCAATTCTTATGAATATCAATTTTGTATAATGCTGTTGTTGAATAATAATATATTGGATTCTTCTGATTTTGTACACAGAATATACACAACACATATGCATAATATATATGACATATATGTCTATTTTTAGGATGGCAAAATACAGTTTTTTTGTTTCAACTTGATTATAATGCAAAAATTAAAATATCTCGTTAATTTCGTTTCTATAATAAACAGACTCCACTTAGAATTTGAGCTGACTGGAACTTCTTTTATTGAAATAAGTCTATCTTTTGATCTGCGCCACATATTTGTATCAAAACAACGGTGTACAGAGAGATAAATAGATAGATGGGTAGATAGATCCCTAGTAGAACTGAAACCGGGCGTGCCCGGTTTCAAATCGGACCCGTTTGTGACGTCGGCATGGTTACCAGGTTTCTAGGTAACCCGGTTGGGACCATATCGGAACCCGACGAAATAACCAGACCGGGGAACGATCGGGGTGTAACGCCGGGTATTCATATGGTCCCAGTTGGGATGCCACCTTACAAATAGACACCAATGGTAATCCGGTTGAAGTCCGGTTAGGTTGAAATCGGGTTTCCCCAACACAAACAAACGTGAATTCTGCATGATAACCAGGTCGGGGCCTGGTCAGGTTGAAATCGGGTTGCCACAATACAATCAAACATGAATTTTTTATCATATTTAGGTTGAGGCTCAATTAAGTCGAAATGAGGTAGTCAAGTGGTAAACATGTAGAATTGCTATTTTTATAAAATAATTCAACAAATTTTAATCAACTAGTTTTCCATATATATTAATATTCTGTAAGTATAATGCTCGAATAAAGTTTATTTTAATTGTAATTTCGTGTACGCAAAGTGACTGGGTGCCAAACAAAAGATGTCTTATTTTGAGGTTAGAATTACTGTATTTGAAATATATATTAGAGGTTTATTATCCTTATGAATATTGAAATAATAAAGTATTTTAATTTTTATAACATATAAATCTGTGTCTGTAAGTTACTATATAATTTTTTTAGTGTAGAAATTTGACCAGAGACTGATGACTGGATATTCAATTAGGATCAAAGCGGAGGTACCTGGTTGGTTCCGACTGGGTTACCTTGCCAGAGCCCAGAAATTTTAACATTACCGGGAAGTGTAGCAATGTAGTGTGGCTCCGGTTAGATTCAGTCATGGATCCCATTAAGGATACCCGGCTGAGGCCATACGTATGCCCGGCGTTACACCCATATATAGGGCCCAGTTTGGGTGCCCGGTCGGTCCCCGGTCGCGAAGCATGGATGCCCGGTCGGAACCGTATTTCAGCCCGATTTCATTTCTACTAAGGATATATTGATAGATAGATAGCGGACTATTGGTTTAGCTTTCTCAGCTAGTTTTTAAAATTTACAGGAAATAAATAAAATAAATAAATGAAATATAAAGAAACAAATTACCACCAAGACGATGACGATATAATATATAAAATAAATAAAAATATTAACAAAAATATCAATATATATAAATAAATAATATATCTCACATCTTTATTGTCGCATTCTTCTTATATGATCTTCAAGCTGTCTTTTAAAACCATTTACATTAGTAGCGTTTTGCAAATTGTCGGGTATTTAATTAAAAACCTTAATGTCTAAATAAAATAAACTTTTTCGGGCCCCGTGTACCCAACGGTGTACAGAGAGAGAGGGAGAGAGAGAGAGAGATTCGCAACAGTGTGGTCGAGTCCGTGCGATCGAACACATTTACGTTCGTCGTCGTGGAATTAGCTCGCGGGGGGAGATGGAAGGGGAGGCTTTTCGGATACTCGCACCCTCGTGCGGGCCTTCTTTCAACCCTCGGCTCGCAGTACCTGCGATCACGTCTCCGCCTCCACAATTATCCTACTCTCCTGGAACAGAGAGGTCACACAGTAGCCTTACCCACATTCCCATAGCACGCGTCGCCTCGAACGACGACAATCGGCTAATCCGCGGCATCCGTGCGCGGACTCGGCAGACGAACCTCGTCGGATATCCGTCGCGTTTGTCAATGGTGCGCGCGATTTAGAAGGGATATACGCATGACAAAATAACAGGGATGCAGCAACAGAGGCCGAGGATGCGTACACACGTACGCCCCGAGGAGTTCGGGACTCCTACGGTCCTGGTAGAAAAACCCCCGGGAAATCTCGTGAAATCCTGAAATGCCGCCTGATTATCACCCGCGCGATATTTGCGCAAACAACGCTCCACCAGTTTAACTGTTACCTTTTCGAGATTTCACGTTTCTCGAGGATTACCGGGATTGGCGTTAATGGCGTCGCGCGGATTCCGCATTCCTACGCTATCTTCAAGATCGCCGCCGCCATTTACAAGTTTGTTCACCGATTCGCGTACTTCCCCCCCCCCCCTTGACGTGTTAATATTTTTCAGTACCTTAATTTTTATTTTATAGTTTCTATTATTTTTGTTATTAAATGTGGAACATTTTAAACGTGTGTGCATTATCACAGAAAAACCCATGTTTCTTCACTGATTGTTAATTTTTTGATAATGATAAAAGAACACATTGTAAATGATGATTAGATTTAAGTTTCTTATACAATGAGAAAAAGGCGTTATTTTTCTACTGCTTGATGGTTGCTAATTAAAAAAGAAGTCAATGACTCTGTGTTCCAGTTATAGTAAATAACTGGAAATTATATTGCATAAATACTGTTCTTTCTTGATAATTTTAAAACCCTAGACTTGATGACATAATTTTCTACTAAATAATTATTATATCGTTCGTGTCTTAGTATCAAATATTTTATCAAAATCTTTTTCGTCCTGCGTTTTTGTGTTTTTATTTTACAGTGATAATATTTAACGGATTCTCTACACTGAAAGAAATACAAGATAAAAATTAACTGTTTAAAAACAACAATTTACTGGTTTAAACGTAATAATGGTACATGTATGTATGTATAAAACTGGAATATATTCATTACTTTTATAGTATTTATTATATATACAATTAAATATATTTGTTTTCACAAGTCAATTTTACTATTTTTTTTAAGAAAACATTTTGGAGTGTGCTTATATACGAGCAATTATAATCACTGATAACAAAAGTTTATAACAAGACATTTTTTCTCAGCAGTTGATCCACAAGAAATAACAAGGATTGTATTCTCTATCAGATAAAACAAGAATGTGAAAGGTTAGGTCTGAGGTGGTTAAACTTATTCATAAGATTTTTTATTTTTTTAAAACAATATAACATTTTATAAATGTTAACAGCTATATACTTGAGTTTCTGTTTAATACAGTAAAATTTTCATATAATTTTCTTTCTGTGTATCAATTGATCCAATGCACTAAGAGTAAAATATGAATCTTAGTGAGTTTTTGTTCTAACTACAGTATATCTATATATACGTATAATTTTATACTCGTTAAATGTAAATTGGAAAATAGGCTTTGTGTACTCGCTTACACAAAATTAGTTATATTATTTTATAAGTTAATTTTACGAATTAAATATTATGAAATTATTAATGATGAGTGATATGAAATAATTTTAAATTGTTAATAAACTCAAATTTCAACTGTACAGTCTGGCTTCAAATTAGATTAAATAAATAAAATGTGTAAAGCGAATAAAATAAAAACTTTATTATATTCATGCTGCAATTTTTTTCGCTATTACATGTCAGTGTTTTTCGTACTTGTAATAAAACAAATTATATAAAAACACGAATAAAATAAATTTAATGTTTTTAACAATATTAACGTTTTGAGATACATATTTTTATAGAGCTTTTTTTAAATAACAATTCTAAGTTATTGATGTTCTTTCGATAACCTTTTATTTAAATTAATTACAGTGAATGATAATGTCAATATTGTAACGTAATAATGTAAGCTAATTATTGATTAATAAATAACTTTGCATATATTTTTGTGAAAACTGGAACATAATGAATTAATTATAACCCGTTATAGCAAGCTTAAAAAACTGAAAATAATTAATTCGAATTATAATAAATTCCTGAGTATCATTTTTATACCGACTAAGTATTGTTGAAAAAATAATAAACCTACATACATTTTATTAAACTAAAGATTTATTTTATATATTGGACTTTGTTGCAAATCACTATGTGATATCTTGTGTGGAAAATTAATTAAATAACTATTATTACAGGTTTAACATATTAAATATGATTAAATGATGATAAATATCTTTAATTATAAGTACTTTATTAATCTTCTGATAATGATTTATAAATTATTCTCTCTAAATCATCATAACTAGATTACGATATAAATTACGTAAAATTACTCAAAAAACTTCTTGTTAAAGTAAAACTGATTATATTTATATATATAAATCGCATTAAAAATATTATGTAAAACAAAGACATTTGAATCTCATAAATCTACAAGAATTATTTTTTTTACAATAGACGGGGAAAAAGTAAATTATTCCTTAAAAACCAGTACAAGTTTAATGAACATAATTCTAATTTATGCCAAACTAATTTAAGTTTATTATATTTTGAGAAACTGTTTTATAACTATTGCAGTTATAATTGTAAACTATCAGATTTTAGAGAACTGTTTTTTAAAAATCAGTAAGTTATTACTTAATCTTTATGATGACGTTTTCTAAAGAAAATGTCAAATTGTAAAAATTACTTTTACAGCTAATAACGTTTTGTTTCATGTACAGAGTATAATTATAATCTAATAAACCGGTTGCATAATTTTAATAATCAGGCTATTAGGGAGTGCGATTACATTTATCAAATTGGATTGAAGTAATAAATAAATGTTGACATCCTGTAAGTACGACTTGCAGGATGTCAACGACACCAAATCAGTAAACTTTTTATTAAAAATCGGCCTTTTTTTCTCTCAATATAGGTTCACGTTTTGCCAGAATTTCATGTGAAGTTAAATAAATCCACAACAACTCATCAAACGAGCACGAAAAACAAATTGAACAAATTTCGCGCCGGCGGGCGCTTCCTCAGATATCGATCTGAGGCTCGACTCGTAGGGAGATGAGTTCTCACACTCCGAATCCTTTTTTTTCGAAACATTGTGCGTAAACAACTAGCAGGATAACATACGCATCCCACAGGACACGTCGGATCCCTCGGGAAGTGACATGCACGCAGAATGCGTGCACGTTGCGTTGTTCAGAGCGCACGCGTTCTGTTCTCCTGATCTCAGGGGTCCTACAAAAGCCCTTATTTGGGTCACGAACCATTGTCAAAATTTAAGCGGTCGTGTCACTTGCGGTCCCGTCCTGTTGGCCGCGTCACAAAAATAATCTGTCAGGTATCGAATAAAGGATTCGATTTGCATAATTCGGCGGAGGATGAACGCGCGCTCAACTCGATGGTGGCGCGTCACTCCTACGCTCCTGATCAGCGGGCCGTCACGTAGGCCTACAAATCACCGAGCACCGTCGACCGCACTGTTCCTAATCGCGCCTAACACCTTCCACTTCTTCCTTCATACATCTCTTATTAAACTTTTCGAATCTATACATTTAAATAAACCAATGAATGAGTAAGCAATTAAATAATTAAATAATTTGTCTTTAATGTTTGCAAATCACTGATTGGTGCAGTTTTTATTTTCTTTTTTTCTTTTCTTTTCATTTGCTTACTTTATTTATTTATATCAACGGAGGAATATATCAGAGTGAATGAGCGGGCTTTGATGCATTGTGAAACTCAAATAGAGCAAAGTTTTCGTCTGAAGTTACTAAAGGGAATATTTGGCGGGAAGCGTTCGTATCTTGACCTAGGACAGGGAGCTAATGTTTTCAATGTTACAGATGGCCGCCGACAAGTGTGGACAAAAAAGGATAGTGGCTGACCCTTGATCATCAGGATCTCAGGAACCGATGCCAAGGACGTCATAAAGCAACCCCAGGAAAGGATAATTGAACTGCCTCCGTTGAGTAGTTGATAGAAATCCCTTCGGAGCAGGGTGGCATATCCTGCGAGAGGGCGCGCGCCGACCACTTCCTCCAATCCTGATCGTCTAATCCCACGATTCTCTCTTTATCCCAAGATTCGTCTTTAAGGTAAACAACGATTGTTTGCGACGCGCTTTGAACGGGTCACCGTGGGGGCCTTTCCGAACGGAATAACAGGCAATTCCTTATTTCGCGTTTGCCGTAATTTCGCGCGCCGATGCCGCGCATTGGTGGGTTTTAAATCGTCCTGTTATCCTGGCATCGCGAGCCGCTGCGAATGCTTCGCATGCAGCGCAATGTTTGGACGCTGATTTTAATATCGCTCGAATTTGTTTGTCCCTCGTAATGGTGCGCTCAAAATGTGCGTCCGCGGGCGGCGCAAACTTTTGTTACGCTTAATATTATTACGCGGAATCATTTCGATAATTAACCGTTACATTTATTGAAATTCGCCGGGTGTTCGCGAATGGGATTTTCAATTAATTGAAAACGATATGTAAGCAAACTTCGGCTAAATTAAAAGTTAGAGGTAATAATAGAAAGTGCAAACAAAATGTTGCGTCGAGGTTTTATTTAATCGTGATTAATGTATATATATGTATAAGCAAAGAAATTGTATTAAATGTATAGCCGAGTTCGTAGCTGAAATACGGCGCGATTCCACACCGCAGTTAGATTATCATTGATGAAAGCTGAACTTGGATTTAGAAACATTTATTTGTGCTTTTACATTTGTACATTTATTTATAGCAGCTTCGTTTGTACTTACGGCTATCATTACTATTACCGTTTAACTACATAATGGAAATAGGCGATTAAGCAGCTACGATTTGTAGCTCCTATACTATATAAATAAAATGATTCAATAATTATAATTTAATACTTAATGAGTTGCAAAATGTAACCGAATATCAATGTTTATACTCAGCTTTAGCCATTGCAACGGTAATAACTAAACAACTTTTTCTCCGTGCATACATTTATTACAAATATACATTTATACAAATATATATACATATATTTAGATTATATATAAACCTGAATAACTTTATTACAAATAAATAGTCATTAGCGAAATCGATCCTGAGTACTAAAATGGAATAGATAATAAATGAATTGCTATTTTTGCCTTGTCATATATCACGGGCTTTGAGATTATATAGTAAAAATATTATTTGGATAGAAATTAGGCAGGGAATGCTGTTATTTCAATGGTTCGTGGATAAACTTTAAATGATTGTAAATAGGAAGAAATAATAAATTCAAATATACTGTATGGTTGTATCAAACATACTAGCATTTTTGATGCAACAAACTGATTTTATTAATTTAAACATAATATATTATTACGATAACAATACTGAACTCACAATACTAGTATGATTGTCGTAACAATATCATTTTTTTCCGTGTAGTAACATTAAAATAATACTGTGTATTTTTAATAAAAACTGAGTATATCAAAATATTAGAACGTTTTCTATATAGAAAAGAAGTCACATATAACTGAATTATGTACAACCCACAAAATTGACAGTACACTGTTAATTGATATCTTATGATCACTCAGCTATATACTTGCATCACTCATTAATATGACAGGCATTTCTGAATGACGCGAAGACATCTATAAGTAGTTTACGTTTAATATTTTGTTAGTACGGTACTCAGTAATGCGGCGGACAGTACTCTATGATGTCACTTATTTTCCAAATAAAATTTTGATTAGCAAGAGTAGTGAACATTTTAATTGTTGCAGTTACTATCGCAATGATTAATAAGATTGAACATAATAGTGAGATTATATTGTGTTAACAAAGTAATTAAAAATATAATAATATTATTTCGCTCAAAAGTTTTTTGTTAATTCAAGTCAGATTTCTTAAAACTATAATTTTATGGACTCAACTACTTTTATTCTTGATGGATTTTGCCAAAATTCGGTGTAAGTAATTAATTACCTGATTATTATAATCACTAATTACAGTAATGTATTTAATGTTTTAGCATTTTTCTTTTAAGTAAATATTTTTTTTATTTATGACTGGATTTACTACTGATTGTTCTGTACATAAACAAATTATTTTACGATTAAAATGTATGAAATGTAAATAAGGATATTTGAATAATGTTTAAGATTCATATTAATATTTTTATGTATACTTTTCTTTTTATAAATTTCCATGTTTAGTCAAAATTATATAAACTAGTGGATATTTTATTATAGAAAACTAATTTCTCTGAACCAACTAAATAGCCGTGATAATTTATCTAGTCTCGATGTGATAATTTTTGTAGGTATTATCTTCGATGTACCTAAGGTCACAGGTTTCTTTTGCATCAAGGATTGAAGTAAATCGATGATAATGGAATTATTTTCAGATAAAATGGTAAGTTTCCTTTTTAAATGTAGTCATTTGTAAAATACTTTTCTAAATTATTTCAAAATTATCTACTCAGTTTCACTGAATTGAACATTTATGTTTTACATAGTCATTGATTTATAACCAATTAATTATATATTGATTTAGTTTCACCAAAATATTTCCCTTGTTCTGACTTCTTAATTAATCATTCAAATTACTAATTATGTTAAATATAGCACAGTTAGTTAAGACATGTTTTTAGTGTGTATTGTGGAAGGTTAATAAGAAAGTGCTTCCTTATTTTGTTAATAATTTTGTAATTTTTTGCCGTTTCAAATTTGAAAATGCTAAATAAAACATCACCACTTCCTTACACTGTACAGAGCATCAAATTTTACTTATTTAAGCGATTTAACAAAACTTTAACGCGAGCATCTGAAATGAACAAATGTTATTAATCTGAAATACTGAAAGTCATCTCTCGGTTTCCGAAATCGTCTGAAATCTCGATAAAATCAGCATTATTCGTTATCACGTATCTGAGATAATCAAAAGAAAAGGTCAATAAAAATGGTAGAAAGAAGTGCGAGCCGTGAAGGGCGCATGTCGTACGTATCTTATGGGTCGAGACAAAGCAGTTTTTCCATCTCCTGGCGTGCATAATGAATCATTCAAGAAATTCCTTTCTGCGCAACAAAAGACGCATAATGGCGATCCAGAAACCGCGATATCTTTCGAAATGTGTGCAGCATCCTACGTGGATGACGACTTGGGTCGAGACATAAAGCTTCCTGGGGATGAGCCGCTTAGCCTCTAAACCTTGTGTGCTCTGGCGTAGCCCGTCTCTTGCCTGGTCCTTGTACGAACGCGCGTTTGTAAGCATGTCTTGGTACGTTTGTGTGTCCTCCACTAACACGCGGAAACTCGGTCGGACGTACACGTACGTTTCTCTCTCGAAACGATATACGCGGCTCAGTATGGGGATTATCCGGGCTCTCCGCTTGTAGGGATTATCTTTAGAAACGAAGGATTGTCGTGTGTGGTGTGAAATGCGCGCGTGTGTGTGCGCGCATATTCACACACGCCGAGTATAAAATTACCGATGGAAAAAAAATTCCTCGATGATGATTGTACGTGATAATACTTGATATTATATATCACCTGACGCAAATCCGTACACTCGCAGATGATTGTTAACTTAATCAGAAGGGTACTGTTTGGAACCAAAGGTACAAAGCGTCGAGAAATATTTTTGCACATTTCTGTATTTATAAGGATGATAACGCGCGAGGTTATAACCAGGAAAAGTCATATCGCAGGAATTATTATATATTAATGTGAAAGTGGGACAGTTATGAAGCGAGATGAAGTTGATGAATATTATGAAGATGAAATTTTTGGTACTTATTTTTTGCAAAGAAGTTTTACAATTAGCTATACTTTGTAATAATGTGAATATAAAAGGACTTTCTTTGTTTTTGCAATTATGCAGGATAGAAGAAATTTTTTAAATTTATATTTTAATAATTAATAAATTAATAAATTTTTATAATTAATATTTTTATTGTCCTGTTTGTACGTAATTTCTGTACTAAAGTAAAACATTTAATTTTAAAAAAATGTCTTGCCAATCTTTAAATTTCATAATTTTTCATCTTATTTAAAATAAACAAAAGCATTATTATTATTATTATATGGAATTATTATATAGAATATATATATATATATTGAAATTAGAATACTATTTAAAATGAACCAGAACGAAAAAGTTGGAATTTCTCGTTGTGACCATTCAAATTGTCACCCTTACAATTCAGCGTGCCAAGTGTACTGACTTTTCTCGTCAAGCAGTGTTAAGTTTCAAATCTAATTGCACCTTCATCCGAGTGCCTAAATGAAACGTTACGTTTATCTTATAATCGCGATATGCTTCCAGAATCAATGTTGAGACTTGGTACAGTTGACAATATTTCACCGTCAGGAATATCGGTCATGATTATTTCCAATTACTCGCGCAATCATTATCGATCATCCGACGACCTTTTTATCACAGTCGGGCATATTTATATTAATATCATACGCGTACGTCTGGCACATTTGTGTCGCGCACGTCAAACGTTTGTTGGTGTGCGCGCAAGTGGATATCCTACAGTACTCTAAATCCCCGAATTGGCCCCATTCGATTTCGCAGTATTGGTCCTGGCGGTGCATATGTGTGCCGGGTCCGTGTGACGGGATTAATCCGGGATTATTGTCGGTGTGTGCGTGCGAGTGTATACGTGTGCGCGCGCGGAACCGGCCGCCGACCAAATCCGAAATCCGACGCACACAACTCAGATAATCCGGGGCCGCCCCACGTTGGGTGCCACCCGCTCGCTCGTTGCACAGGGTGTAACGCGAAATACGCACGCTTCCTGACGCGCGGCCACTGCCTCCAGAGAAAAGATCAATTACACGCGCTATTAATCCGCTTGCGACTCAATGTTGGACCAGCCGTAGTTTCTATGCATAGAAAGACGCTCATTGAAAATTAGACTGACACATGTTGCAAAGTTATATTAACGCTGCTCCACTTTGATTGATTGCATGGATATGCTCGCAGATAAGCGTCGCGAAAAATCGATGTACACAGTGAATTATAATTGACAGAAATTATTCGACTGATTTCGGATGATATTTATTTTGAGTTTGGCAGTTGTTGCGTTAATAAAGCGGAATTTCAAACTTCTATCGAGGTTGATGAGTATGAATTTGTGTTTTGATATAGTCGAGGGGAATGTTATGGGTTAAGTTGAACGTTGGAAAGGAATGAAACGTTTGAAGAAATTATTATTTTTACGCTGAGAAAAGATTTGACAAAATATTCCAATGATTTGAATTCAAGAAGTTTGAACATTTTTTACCATGGTAATAATTTGCATTATCTTGAATTGCGATATAGCCTACTGTTGATAATACTGTTTATACTGTTCCTTCATATTTATCTTACATGGACGTGTTTTAGTTAACGGACTAATAAGTATAAAATTAGTAAATAAAAAAAAATTAAAAAATAATTTTAGAATTTTATCATTATTTAATTTGTTATTATATTTATAATATAGTTGTTGTACTTATACAATCGTATATTTATAATTCATTCATAATTTTGCATAAACTTAAATTTACAGTATTTTTTCAGTACAACAAAAAAATTTTGACCACGCGGAAAAAAAATATGAAGTGCACTACTAAATTTCTATGTAAGTTAGATATATTGTTTGACTATTATTGACAAGGGTAGAAATTATAATTATCGTAACCGAACAAATTTATGTGAGTCGAATTTTTGAAAACAACCTAGCTAGTTCATTCAATTTACATACATTGAATGGCTGAATCAGCCATACAAATTTATCTGATCGTCAACACAGTGCAAACCAAGTAGTTTTCGTTGACATATTGAGGTTATGTTCAGGTCCTCTTACATAAGTGTATGGTTGAATCAGCCATACAGTTTATGTAACATTTAAATATTCATTTTAGTGGATTTAATATCTAGGTCCTTCTGCAAATAGAATAAATTCTTACTAAATTAGTTAAAAATTGCTAGATAAACTCATTTACCTATCAAAGCGAATACCTTTTTTCCGTGCATGAAAATGTCTGACGAAAAATATTTAGTGCTACATAAATTAATTGAAAGGTTTAGATTCTAGAAAATTTTATCCAAGTGTTAATTTATAAAATTGAGTTCAAATCATAAAGTTAGTAATCTGCGGATTTAAAACTTTTTACTTCAATGTCAGAGAAATACTTTAACAGTGATCTCATCAATGTTTAGAACCTCCAAAGATAAATTGGGTCCAATGGATCCACATAATGCTTTCTGTTAAATTATGATGCATAGTGTTTGTCATTAAAAAGTACACTTTTGGTCACTTTTATTTAAAACAATTTTTAATGATAGATTTTTTTAAATGAAATTAATCATAACCCATTAAATACTCCTTTTTAAGTTTGATATCATCCAATTTAATTTTTATAATTGGCACAATTTCCATTTTAGTAAATCAATTTGACATGTAAGCTCTTCAGTCATGTGTGGGTCTCGCTCATAATACTGAGGGGCATATAACATTCTTAAATGATATTCCTATATTTGCATACATTGTCACCTGCGCTTGTAAATTCATACGCAAAATAAAACGACATTCAGTTTGCAGAGATATAATATCGATTTTGCTGAGCTTAAAATGTGTCAGGTTGAAAACTGAAATATATGTATACTGAGTGGCAGTTGTACAAGTAGAAAAATGTGAAGAACTCGAATAATTATATATTTAAAATAATTTGATTAGAATCTCGTTTAAATAAGTCATTTAATTAAGTAGTATGAAAATAAGATTTAAGGAAAGTAAATGTTAAATTTATTGTGGCAAAAAATAGATTTATGAAAAATTACGAACTTTATTTTATAAAATTTGTGTTAATTTTATTAATTTTTATTAATCTTCCCTCTCCATGTAATGAAGTTGCAACTGTAGAATTTGAATTGTTATAACGTTGCAAATTTCCCTCAGTGTCTCTGCATTGAGAGCACATTTGAGTCCCTGCCGAGGAAGGTCCCAATTAGAGTTACTGTTTTACGGATAATTTATCTTGGTAATGCCCAAATTGAAATCGTGACAATGGTGAAAACATTTCACTAGGGTTGTAGTGTGGTTCTCGCGGCGCAACTAAGAATCCGAGAACGGCACAGGGAGAGGACTTGTTACGGACGCGAGTCAAAGGACTCGGCGTTCGCGGGTCGTCTAGCCGCACAGCCGGGGATTCAAAATTAATCCGGATTAGTTTGTAAGGGTCACAATATCCTCCCTTCGGCTTACCCGCTACGTCTCACTTCGTCCCCGTGCGACCGTATTTCATAGCGGCCCCCATTTGCTGCGAGACACGCGTGCTTACGCATTATGCACAATTACGCGGGCGCACACGTATGTCCTGGCGGGAGCGTGTTACACACATAAGCTCATTTAAACAGAAAAGGATGAGAAGCGGGATCAAGCAAATCCCGACAGAACGTCTATGCACACGCGTTCTCATTTCCAAACCACCGTAATCGGATAATCCGTGTACTCGAGAAAAACTACGCTCGTGAAAGAAATGCAAATTCACTCAATTCTTATCGATTCCCCGCAGGACAATGACATTCAATTATGGATTCCTTATCGTATTACGCTTTATTTAGCGCGAAATCTGGCTCCATTTATTCATGAGAACAAATAACATTAATAGGGTTAGTTCTCCGGAATGCTGTTCGTACTTTGGGGTTGAATTTCTTTTAGGATTTTCGCGGGGTTTATTTAGAACTACATTATCGTTGTGTACAGAGTTTTAGGGTTTCATTTTGAGATGGATAAAATGAGTATGGGTAATTCTACGTTCTTAACGTCTGCTTAGTGAAATTCAATTCTGTTGTGGATGATTATTAGTCGGTTATTACAATATTAACAGACGTTAAACAATTTTATTTATGGTAAGTGATACTTAAATTAGTTATTCATTGTATTTTTTTGTTGAATATTCACCACTTAAACAAAGAGAAAAGTTTTTTAAATTATTTTAAAAGTTCTTTTTTTTATTATTTTATTAAATTATTTTATTATCTGCAATTATTTTTGTACGATTGGAGCAACTTGTTTGTACTGAATAATAAAAAATTAAACTGATTTGTTTTATAATATTACGCCAACCAAGCGGTCATTGCAAATACATATAAATTTGTTATTGAAATAATCGTTAAAATGATCAATTGTTGGTTAAACATTTGAATAGAATGGCGACACATAATTTAAATTACTATTAATATCTTAACCACTCAGCTTAAATTTACAAACAAATTTATTTCGAGCACTATATTATTCACTGGAGAAAGAGAAAGAGTGTTACAATTTTGGTCGTATATTATTCTTTCCTTATATAAGAATTTGTAAGTGTAGAAAAAAAAGAATAGAAAATCGTGATAGAAAAAATAAAAAAATTTCTCTGTGCTATAAAGTGAATTAAGAAATAATTATGATGTGTTATAACTTTTTGTCGGTATAGATTAAGTAGTTATAATATTAGACGGGTAATCGAGAATTTCCATATAATAAAATATTTATATTTTCTTTAGTAGTACAAAGATTTTGAGACATTATAATATAATTACAATATTTTATCAAATATCATTCACAATTTTATTTATTTTCTTTTTATAGCAACACCAAAAATATGTTTTGGTATTTTTAATTACACTCTTAATATACAATAGAAACTGTACTTGCAATTATTATTGATAATTGAAAATTAATTATATTATTAATGCCTATGTGCGACTTATCTTTACGAAGTTTATCAAAATAAATAATATGATTAATTAAATTCCCTTGCATTCTAGTTTGTGTTGCTACTATTTAGATTAAATATAGATAAATTTTGGTTATCATCTGCGCACTTTAACACTTTCTACGATACGATCTCAGATTTACATTGCAGACTGAAACCGTGAAGTTATGAGGATAATTGTATGAAAAAATCTTACCGGTACCAGAAGTGGTTTTGCTAAGGTCATAGCCTTCCTGTTTCGGACTAGATTTGACTTCCTGTTTGAGGTGTTGATTGTGTGCCGAAAATGGCGTCTGCGCGGAATTAACTGTCGCTTGCAGTTGGTGCGAGTGAACTGATGAGGGCTGGTTGGCGTGTTGCGATTGAGCCGGTTGATGAGATTGGTGAGATTGCGGACTTCTCGGCAAAGAAGGCACGCTGTTTGGTCTCGAAGGTGGCGTCGCTTTCAGAGTCAATGCCAATGCCTGGCTCTGTAAGTTATTTCGTAATATTTTTATCAATAAAAAGTTTAACTTAAATGTTTTTCCTTTCAATTTTGTTGTCCTTTAGATGACAACATTTTTGTAATTCGTTGATGTACTTTTGTATACACTAAGTTTTAAAACAGGTATGCATCCTGAAATCCTAGGCCTATGCACAAGATACATGTAGTCAATTTAAAATCTTATAAAAAAAAGACCTTAAATCTATATAATCAAATAAAGTAATGTTTAAAGAGAGATTTACTATGGCAGATTGTAATGTATTATATTTTACAATATAAAATGCTTACATTGCTTTGAAGGGAAAATATTTTTGTCTTAATTGTTCGTATTTATAATTAAAAGAGAAAAAATAATATTATTGAAATATCATTTTCTTGTTATGAAAATAATAATATTTCAGATTATTGATTATAAATCAATACATATTCAAGGTTGAAAAACAAGAATGACTTATAACAGAATCAATAACATTTTATATTGATTTCAGAATAAGCTTAACAACATGCACTACATACATGAGTTCACCCTGCAAAAAGTTATTCGAGATAATTGTTAATGTTAACAACTTCATTTTGAATCCATTGAATATTGAATTTAATTTAAATGAATTCAAATGAGTTGAAGGATGTTTATAAAAAAAAAGGATTAATTAACTTAAAAGAAAATGAACCACCCTGAGTACAAGACACGATTGAGATAAATATATTCCAAGTTGAATTTTATACTTTGATAATTGTTGATTCAAATAAAAATTATTATTAAACTACATATTTCTTGAAGCAGATTACAAAAAATCTTTCTTATCACCAAATAATTCTTGCATATTTTTTCCATTTAATTTTTCTCTTAATTTTCACGAAATTTGGAATATTATTTAACGATCAGGATGATAATTGATTAAGAACGTGCCATCTCAGATCCAAAACGTGAGCCTAATTATTTATTAATCAATTTGAGAATCTGGCGCGCAAGGTGGATGATAGAATTTGATTTCGAGATAATGCGTGGAACGTATAAAGGAACGATTAAAGTTAAAATGAAGTTTATTCGGGCCAGTCAAGTAAACCGGATGATCTAACCGTCGTTGTCGGCTCCGATGAAATCTGAGCACGTGCTCAATTCCGCGGGCTGCTTACTGAAGCATATGCGCGGACTTAGATTTATGTATGCGTGAACTTAACACTATAACGGCTAAGCCGACCACGGTGTCAACGAGGGTCAACTGGGCCCAGAATGCGACAATTTTATCACGTCTAACGTACGAGTGCATCACATTTCACCATGAATTTCGCAAATTTAATAACTGGTACATCACCAGCCTTTATTATTTATTAAAAAATAGCTACGATTTGTTATCGCATCTCTTTATACAATTATTCACATAAAAAATTTCAACACCGGTATAACTTGTTATAATTTATTTTAATTAAAGAAAAATTTCAAAGCATTATTTTCTTATCGAAATTGTCAATAAAAACGTTTTCTATTATAAAAAAAATTTAAATACGCATCCTTTGTTAATGTAATCACGATTTCGAAATATTTTTCATATTTTAAAAAAAATCGAAATATTATAAATACCATATTGCGGTATATATTGATAAAATACCATATCATAGATGACTTCTACAGTGCTTTAAGTAAATACGCGTGATTGTATTTAAATACCCGCCAAAAATTACGACATAATTAAATTGGTGTCGTGCATTCCATTAAAGTTATTCACATTCGACCAACAGGATTTGTTTTTCGAATAAATCAGTTTAATTGAATGTATAAATCCGGCTCCTTTCATCCAGTTGATATGTTTTGAAGTTCTTCAATTAAGGAGATTGCTTTTAATTTTTCCTTAATTTGTGAGATCAAAAAGGGAAGCGAAAGAATATGCGCAATGGGAATCGGTGGGCTGGTCGAGGACAAAGCGTTTAACGGATCACGAAACTTATCGTGAAAATAATTCGCGAGATCGAGGAGAGTGTGTTTTGAACGCCTCTCAAACGGACGATACGACGTGTCCGTATTTTTTCTCTTGCCAGGACTGTACCAACGTACCGGCTACTGTTTCGGAAGCTGCTTCGTGGTATGCACTCACAAAAAACACGTCAGACCGCTGAAGACCCGTGCTGCCGAAGGCGTTTCTGTAGTAAAAATGAGAGAGATGACGAAATGTGCTAAAACCTGTCGCAGAAAAGGACGAATTGGTCCTGCAACAAGCCAGGTTAAAGCATCATGAGATGAAGGAACTCAGTAGCGTAAAACTAAAAGCAAAGGATCCTTGCGATAATGTTCTGATAAAAACTCTGTTGTTGACAAAAGGGTACAATTTTCATGATATTTTCTATTTTGTAAGAAAACTTTTTAAAATATTGTATTAAATTATGATTAAATATTTCTTATTTTTTAATAGCAGTAATAAATTCATTAAAAATAATAATAAGAAATACTTATTTATAATGTAAGCTTGTAAAGTCCACTTTAGATGAATGGAATCCAACTACTTGAAGGTGCGTAAGACCATTTAATATTTTGTAAAAAGGATATAAAGAATTCAACATAATTCAGTTTATCAAAAAGATATATCTTCTATATGATTCGAAAATTTGCTTATATTTAATAAATTTAATAATATGGAGAAGAAAATGAAATACTTGATCCACTTTTTTAAGGACTGAAATGCATAATTATAAATAATATTTCCCATGTAGAAATTTACCAATGGCCCAATACTGGGCCAAGATTGGCAACCGTTGGCTTACCGTCGGCTTCCAACGGTCGGCTGCTAATCGGTATGAAACACCATTATCACGTGGCCCAATCGTTGCACCAACCGTCGGCTAGATAATCGGCCAATGCCTGGCCCAGACTTGGTTACCAATCGTCGGCTAGACAATCGGCCAATGCCTGGCCCAGACTTGGTTACCAATCGTTATGACAAAAAGATCAGTTCAGTGAAAGTTGATTTTGTATCAAATATAAAAGCAAAATGTATAATGACGACTGTTTACGTTAAGTTAGTTGTTATTAATTTGTTACAATGAAATAAATATTGTAGACAAAATATCATTAAAAATGATAGATATAAATGAATAACTAAAAATTGTTTTAATTTATTATTACATACAATCTGGAGTGAAAAAAATCAATTCATGTGTTGAACTAATCATGGACTAATGGTAGTCCCAAAATTGGAACACGATTGGTTTCCATGTTGTATATTATATAAGTCGACGAAAATGTATCTCTTGGGCCAAACATGGCCCAATGGTTATCCAACGGTCGGCCCAGAGTTGGACCAAAATAGAATTTTACCTTCGTCAGTCATCATCATGCCAAGCTTGGCCCGTTTGTTACCAACGGGTGACCGTTGGATTTTCTACATGGGTTGTTTCATATTTAATTTTTGGAATTTAACTTAAAAAGCTCACGTCGACTTTTATTATTAATAAAACTATAAATAAAAATTATTTCTTATTCCTATATTTATAATGGATTACGTTTATTATAGACGTAAATTTGATTTCATTTACAACTAAAATTTATGTTAATCACTGTTCGATAAAATCGATGTTTAATGATTTGGATCAAATTAATTATGAAACATTTATATCTAAACTTCAAAACGAATCTATAGTTAAGAAAAGAGAGAAGTGAGAGATCGAATTTGATATAGTGATGTGAAGTAAAATATGAGAAGATGGCGAAACGAAAAAAAGGTGCGACTAATTTGTCGTCCTTTTTTACAGAGAAGGACGCGAAAATCGGTATTTGGTGCTGGTGCTTAAAAGATACGGGAATGGGGATCGTGAAAAGAGAAAGACGAGGACCAATGCTGTAGGGCAAGACGAAAGAAGGGTCAACAGGTGGATGGAGCTATCGGCTTATCCAGCTAACGTCCAAAGTGATACTGTTGGTAACATTGCACTGTAGGTTTGAGGGATAGATAAAGCAACCTCAAACACGAAGGATCATATGTTTCAAATTTGTTAGAAGTCCTAAAACTCTTTAAAATTTACGTAATAAGATAAGTGATTATTTATTGGAGATTTACACTGAGAGAAAAATATTACAAATATTGTAATTTTCCGTTGTAATTTGAGGACATGATGGACAAGATTGGGAAAAGTACAATCAAAAATTGTACAATGTATTCAAACATTTGTAGAAATAAAGTGAAAATCATAATATTTATGTGTTTTGTGAGTACATTTTATAATTTTCGATTGTAACTTTTTGGCTTTATCCAACATGTCCTCAAATTACAAAAAAAGATTACAATTTTTACACAAATTTTTCTCTCAGTGTATTAAATATAACTTTCTTTTCAGTTTTTTTTATTTTTTCAATGAATCTTTATATTATTAAACAATCTTAATTAAATGTAATTTTCGCTACATATAAACGTTTATTTAGTTGTATGCAATATATAAATTTAAAGAAATATAGAAACTGTGTGTTACTGAATGAACATTATTTTTTTAGTAAGTAAGCTTCGTATGAGTCTAAATATATGCATCATCTGGGACCAGATTATCAATGGTAATATTTGGCAATTGAATGAAATTTTTATTACACTCGAGCCAGAGATGACTTAAGCTGTTAGGTAATTTATAATTGTTTTTATTTTCAGACTGATTTATATCACATTCACTTTCATAAGATAAGGCCAATAAGGAGCATAATGAATTTTGTTATACTAGAATATAAAGATTGAGAAAATTTTAATGTTCGTTAAATCTTTTAAAAACTACAAAGAATTATTTCGTTCTATGTGGTTTATACTAGATGTCTTGGATCAACTTTGAAAACCTATTAAACTTTTCTACCTACCGAATTTTTCTGTGTACCGATAATTAGATATTAGTTTAGAATATCTCACAAGTAAGGAATGGCGAAACAAAGTAATTTCATATTTAATGTTATTATAGTATATTATGCACCAATGACGGAACGACAGCGATTATAGATGCGTGCGAAATTCGCGAGAAGAAGTTTGAAGCCCGAGTCATAGTCGAGGCAGTCAAATTGACACGAATCTCTAATAGTCGTTCATAATGGATATATTACTTTTCGTAATAAGTGTAAGGAAAGTGCCCTTCGTCCGTGCACGTGTTACAAAAAATAAATAATAACATCTACAGTAAGTGTAACTAAATTTTATTTATTTCAAATCAAAGCTGTGTACTTGTTTACTACCGATTAAAAATGAACATAGTATGCTTTCTCTTAAAGAATCTCTTAATTTCCTACAAACATTCATAATAAGATATTTATGCATAATTAAACGGTTAAAATATACAGTAGTTTCTTAAATTATTTATGAAATTTTAAGTTATATTAAGGATTTGTATACGTAAAGAATCGTATGACATATTTCAGGTAGGAAAACATTAATTTTCCTTTGTAATTATGTAAACATTTGCAGCATTCTTTTTTAATCTCCATACGTAATTTTTATTTTATGTATTTTTGCTTTATCAAAAAAAAAAAAAAAATCGTATCAGATTGTTAAAATGTAACGATAATCGTGACCTTATACCAACATTCATAAGATACATACATGATACAGATTAGGTTGTGTTTTTATAAAAATTGTTTTATGATGTTACAGAAATCCTACTAAGCTTCAACGCATTATCTCTCGTCAACAAAATCGAACAAAAGTAACAGCTACCACTTTTTTTTTCAAAGTTTACTTTCTCCAACTTCCTATTCTCATTCCGTAAAAGCGGGATAAAAAAAAATTTACATTCAACAATAACAGGTAAGATTAAAAGAATTATTATTTAAATTACCCATAAGTTTAATTGCGCATTCAAATTGAACAAACAAATCAAATAATTTATTTTTATAAAGTAATAAATGAAAATACATCTAACAAAACAATTTGCTTGAAAATTTAAAATGGTTGTTGAAAAATTGAACGAATATTGAAAAAATGAACAATTTCGGGCGGATAAAGGACTCGAATTTTGTTTACCGTAAAACATAATAATAAAATATAATATCATATGAAATGATTCTGGGGAAGCAATAAATGCTTTACATGGTGGGCGATCGATAGTTGGGCGGGAGCTCTCTTGTATTTCACCTATTTTTATTTAGTTCATTTTTGTTTTTCGTTGGGAGAGCGCGGATTTCGATGATCGATCTCGAAATGGAATCAGCGTAAAGAGGCAAGTTCGCACATCCGATGTATTGGCTTCAGGCCGGATAGATGGATTACAATCATTCCAGGCACACACAAGGGGTGATCAAACAGCGTGACCATGCACTGCTGTACCTGCTTGCGTGTAAAACGCATTGTCGATAACGTGCGTGTGTGCTTATTTTGTGCGCTTTACATGCCGCTTTACATGCAGCCCGTTTATTTCAAAGGGCGTCACAATTGCTACTCGAAAAATAAAAAAAAAAAAAAAAGGAAGGAAAG
>JABFPN010001434.1:0-29378 GCA_022817305.1 Leptoteleia sp. ZL-2020 | reverse complement strand
ACATGACAGTTTACCTAACCTAACCTAATTTAAGGCAGCGTTTCTATCAGACGCGCATTCAGTGGAATTTTTTTTTCCTCATATATAGGGAATTCATGTATTAAATATTTTGTTTTATTACTATATTCAAATAAGTATGGTTGAATCACCCATACTTTAAAATATAAATTAAATAAATTATCAAGTTGTTGTAATAAAACATTTATTACCCTACAAGTATGGGTGGATTTTCCATACTATTTTTTTCAGTGTAGTAAAACTGAAACTTACATGGTCCATGTTTTAACAATTTCATATAAGAAAATAAGAAATTTGTAGAAGGATATATGTGTTTTCTTAATTAATATACGGCCATATATGCCCATATGTGGATTATGAAAAAATATATATGTCCATATATGAAATTTTTATTTTCTTATGTGGAATTTTTAAAACATATATGGACCATGTATGTTTAATTTTTACTAGGTAAATATAATATAAATCAATATAATGTAATTATTATATTACTCCCCAACATTGTATACATACAAATTTAATATATACAATTAATAACAATTAATAAAATTAAACATAAAAGATTGTAAGCTTCACTCTCAATTTCTTCAAGACGATAAGTCGATTGAAATAAATTTATCTCCTTTAAAGTTATTTTCGAAACAAAGCAATTGACAAAAAGAAAGAAGAAAAGATAAAAAGCATACACGTATTGAAAGCGTCTCTTTATTTTTGAACGAATCTTTCATTTGTATTAGAAAATATAAATAAACGAGATTCCTTGTTCTTCAAATTTCATTTTACATTCAAAGAAATTCATTGACTCATCATACATCATCGCACGATGATATACATAATATATATACATATGTGTGTGTGCCCATTTAATTCGGGACAAATCGCCATTAAAATGGGGAAAACCGTAGCATATATGATTTTAATGGCGATTTGTCTCAAAAGCTCCATTACACATACTTATATATACATGTATATAAACGGTACAAATACTGCGAAGCAGACTAAGTAACCGTATGTGAAAACAAACGTGGGAGGGATTGAAATCTCGTGTGATTTTCGATTACGCTTTTTTCCATTACCGATGGCATTTTATCGGACCGGGGTTACCGGGTTCCGCTCGTTAAGCGTAGAGTTGCCGAGGATCGTTTAGCTCAAATTTAAATTGAGAAAGTATTTTACGAGCAAGCTCGAGTTTCACGGTGGCGTTGTCACATCTTGATGAACTTCCGGTAACGATCGAAGGAAAATGTCGCGCTCTCGTTACTCCGTGGTCCGCAACGGGGCGAGGATTTCGCGGAGCTAATGAACGCTCGAATTACCCCATTCGAATGCTTTCGATCGTAATTGAGCGGTCGTCGATGGGGCATAATTGTCGGTCATAACGAATGTTTGCGCAGTTTCGCAAAGTCTTTTCCTCTTATGGATATTTAATGTTATTAAGAGCTGCAAAATAAACCGCCTTCACTTTAATTGTAAAGAAGATAAAGTGATCATGATTATAAAGTGGCCAGTCAACGGCCTTCGATAATTCATTTAGTTCAATTACGTCAAGACAGTTCAAGAATTAAACTTTTATTCTTTTTAACTTCAAAGCACTCCGAGGCTCGGCAGAATTTAATTATGTGAGAATGTTTAAATCTTTATCGCGGTTGATGCAATAAAATAGAAAATTCGATTTCCCCTCTTATTATACACAGAATTCCTCAAGTTTCATTTTCATTTATTATTTATAATGATACCCGGTGTAAAGTTCATGGGTGAAATATATTAAATTGTAGCAATAAATTTTCATTAAATGGAGAAAAATGTAGAATGAACTTTAATTTGAATTGGAGAAACTGAGCATATATGTAATATGTTCAAAATATTTATAATAATATGGAATATACGTTATTCAATTATATATAAATATTATTATGTGTGCAGCAATGTCAGAAGATACTCACAAAACTGTTTATTTAAGAATAATAGAATCTTCTAATTATATACAGTATTTCAAAATTTATTGGTTTAAATTAGCTTTTTATTGTACAAAGAATTATAAGAAAAAAAAACATTATTTTTAAATGACTTCCCCATTTTATATTAAATCAGAAATTTTCATTTGTTTCAATTTGAACAAATCTATTCAAACCGTAAAAATTTATTCGAATATTCAGTTTAAAATTTATAATTTGATTGATACGTTTATTAAGTTAGATTTTGTAGAGTTCAAATTAGATTAAGTTTGAAACATGTATGTTTGTATATTAACAGTATATGCGTTAGACTGATTAAAATAGAAGTTATTTACATTGTAATATGGATATAATAAACAAAAGTAAATTTGAAAATAATAAAAAATATAAAGATTGGATAATTATATTCTATAATAAAATTAATATAATTATAATAATCAAATTTAATGCTATTATTATACTCTCAAATAATTAAGGATAAAATTAATCATGTTCAAGATATTTAATTGTTAATTATACTGTAAGTTAAGAAATATGTATTGTATATATATATATATATACACAAATTGAAGCGAAACACGGGGGAAATAACGCCGGAATGCTTTATTGTCGCAAAAACATGATAAAACCTAAAGAGTTAGAGCTAAGTTTAGAGTCAAATAAAATGTATATAATAAAGATAAGCAGCCCTAAGAACATTTTTAAAGTTGTGAAATTTAAACATTTTCTCTGCCAAAGTTATGACACGTATAAGAAAGTGTATTGATATAAAAGAAATTGAGCAACAAAATTTTGATATTTGCACCTTAACTGGTAACTTCTTTAGATAAGCTTTTCTATATTAAAAATTTTAATACTGATACGTCGAATCCTAAAATATTATTACTCAATTAAGAAGTGTTTCATATATTTGAAAGAATTAAATAATGTAAACATAAAAATTCATAATTTTAAACAAAAGTACAATAAAAGCCATTCAACGAACTAGTTAAAACATTATATTTATAATACATATAGTTATCTATTTGAAGATAAAAGAAGTGCAGATGCTTTTACTATTTAAATCGAATCGAGCAAATACTGAATAATCATTTAAAACGTTAATCATTGTTTATTATGGGAATAAGTGAATATTTCTATTTATCGACATCTATTTAGAAAATGATGAATCATTAATTAAATTGTCTTCATTCATTACACTTCGTCTCAATCTGCTTTAATAAACAACGTTCATGTTAGAGACATCACTAAAAGTGTAATTTTACAAAATAAAAGAAATATGAGTTTAAATGATCAAAGTACAAGTCAACGCTCATTTAATGATAATCACTAGTTATTCGCAGATATGTATGTATGTTCATATATCGCAACGTTAGTTCTTATAGGTGACTAAATATAGCATTAACTAGCTGACAACCAATGTTTTAACTGTTCCGAATTAAAATTGCTTTCAGTCAAAAATATTTTTAGCTTTTTAAAGTAATGTAAAGTCATATTCACCCATTGCAATTATTTTTATATATATATAAACCCTATAAGTACACCGAGAGAAAAATTTGGAAAAAATTGAAAATTTTCATTGTAATTTGAGAATATGATGGACAATGTTGCAAAAAGTACAATCAAATATTGTACAATGTATTCAGAAATTTGTAAATATAAAGTGAAAAATCATAATATTTACGTCTTTTACGAGTTTTGATTGTACGAACTGTTGCAGTAATATTCAAAAACAATATTCAACGACACCACAACAAAATGATTACAAAGGGATATTTTGCAAAATATTACCATAATAAAATTATTATATTATTTTTTATTATAAAAGTCATAACGTCAAAATTAAGCAACATCATAATAATAATATGTATAAATATTGCAAGAATATTAGTGTGACATTAGTAAACACCACTCAAAGTGAGATATACAACATTACTCTAAAATTGCAGTAATATTTAGTAAATAAAACATTCGATATTCTATAATATTATAACAATGTTCTGAAATATTACAATAATCTAATAATATGGGGCGTTTATAGGGGGTTACTCCTTTTTTTTTTAATTAAAATACGCTAAGAAATGTGAAATATTATTTGATCAAATTTATCAAGAATCATTATAAAACATCTAGATTTTAGAAGATTAATGTTTAATCGATATAAATATATTTATTATATTGAAATTTATAAGTTTACATTAATCTTTTTCTCCGCGGACTTTAGTAGCGCCAGAATGACTGAGCACTCACCGAGGTCCCATGGTGTAATGGTTAGCACTCTGGACTTTGAATCCAGCGATCCGAGTTCAAATCTCGGTGGGACCTTTGATTTCTTTTTTTGCACTTTAATTTTGTTTGTTTAAATACTTCAATACTGATTTTGCGTTATACTTTTTATAAATAATTATTTTAATTGAAAGTTTTTTATTATTAAACAAATTTCACGTTTTTTAATAGAAAATGAAATAAAATTTTTATATTTAACACATTAATGAAGTCCTACTTGAGCATTTGAAATGACACATTTAATAATTTGAATAAAGAAATGAAAGTAAATAAACAGTTAACTTTTACAATGTATAATCATTTAAATACTATGATAATACATCAGAATTTAAAATTACGCTTTTATATAAATATATCATATTTTTAATCGTAATTGATTTCAAGTTGTAATCACTTCTTGTCAGTGGACAAGGGACCAGCTAAGATAAAGATAATACGAAAATATACAAGGAATCTATTTGCGTGCACGTTCTAATTTTAATACATTAGGGATTCCCCAGCGAAGAGTCATTATTTGTCTTTTTCTTTTTACAAAACTTTTGAGTTCATCTAAAAAGCTTTACAAATACCACATAGTGCAGAATTGGGTACACAAATTTATCATTCACGCTCAACAAAGTATTTCAATGAAACACGAATTAAATTCACAACATTATTAACGCAACGAAAATAGTAATTAACACATTAGAATAAACAATAATTAAAAACAGGTAAATACAAAACTTCGGTTTCCAATACCCTTATCGATTTGAATTCGCGAACGTACGTATCGGTTTAATGTGAAACATAACTCTTGAAACCCCTGGTCATTAGAATAATAAACCGTATCATGCATCAAATCAGCGGAAAAGAAAAAAAAAGAACTTTAAAAATTGGAAATCGCTGAAATTGCTTTTTTATTACCATCCGCTATCTCTGGCAATTATCTGACGCGGTTCCGATTAAACGTGTAAAAGCTTTCTTTCGTCATGTAACCGGCATAAACAACAATTATGACGATGTAAAGGATAACGGCGTTATTACAATTCGTTGGTAACACAATTATTCATCTATTATTCAGATAATGCAATAACGTCCGAAAGCACCGAGCTGTTATCGTTGTTTTTTCGCGAAACGGCCAATTCGGTTCGCTTGTCCATCAAATATCATTTATCTGTCAAATCTATACGCACGGCACCCGTACTTAACGCCAACGTTCTTTCCTATTCGAGCTTTTTTTTTCGTACCTGAAATTACGAGGTCTACAAAATATGCGGAATCGCGCGATTTGAGCAAATAGAAAAGACACGGCATCGATATTATCTCGCTAATGGGAGCCAGACGGGAATAAAAAAAAGGAAAAAAATAAATAAAAAGGAGTGAAAAGAAGGAACATTGATAATGCATTACAACCACTTTGACGGGATACGGATACCGTAATATGCCGTGCAGTTTAACGAAAGATTCATGAACTCATATATATTTGTGCGGTTTCGAAGTTTCCACCTTGCTTATGACGTATGATTTACTGCACTTGTACCGTGCATTTATTGCTTCGATCAGCAGTTCGCTTTTTAGCCGCGCATATCGTGATACGCGCTATTAATGTCGCTGGCGGAATTACATTCCGCGTTGCTATCTACCAGATGGAAATGGAACAATTGTAGCTCGGTTAATTTGTTTTGAATAATTCAGACCCGATATAAATATATGCCCAGTAAGTCACGGATACACACCCAGAAGAAAATGATATTAAAAATTAATGTACCTAATGCTTTTGGTATGTCATCGTTTATAGTTTTATTAAAATTACCGTACAATTATTAGTACATATATAATTATTCGTATATATGCAAAAATAAGTATACTGAATATTCAAAATGATGAAAATCAAAATGATAAAAACTTTCCTAACTTTACTTATAATTAATCATAATACAATAATTAATACACACATTAAATTGCAGACATTTATTTCAGTGATTTTACACTGCTAATTATTGGTTATTTGTAACCATTGAATGTTAGTGTAATTTAACAAAGATTCCGTATATTGTACTTGAACATTAATTTAAATAAATTCTAAAATGGAACTATAAACTCTTGGCTTTTAATTCGGTCCCATGGTGTAATGGTTAGCACTCTGGACTTTGAATCCAGCGATCCGAGTTCAAATCTCGGTGGGACCTGGAGATTTTTTTTATTATAATAATTACCTGTAAATATTATAATTTTACTTTTAACTTTATTTATACATGTTTTCAACAAAAAATTCCTTCGAGCCGGATTTGAACCAGCGACCTATGGATATCTCTATAATGATATAAACCAACTACAGTCCACCGCTCTACCAACTGAGCTATCGAAGGCTGTTGATTAAGAAAGTTCAATGAATTCAATGTACAATAAACACGAATAGCCGAAAGGTCTAAAAATTACAATGCTAAAAGTACCATAAATAAATAGTTATAATTCCGAAATTCAATAAGTCGAATATATCAAATGCGCGAATATTTGTCCTACAATTATAAGGTCAAATGTATAATACGCCTGAATATTCAAGTTTCCTAAAAGTTGATGAAAGACCGGTTCATATGACCTACAAATTAATGTGCCGAAAAGCTAAAGGTCCTAAATATAATAAGAATTTGCAAACTCATCTCGTACCTTGTTCCTTCATACCAACAAAAGTATTTTTTGTATACAAAAGGTATTACATTTAGTTTATTATAATGTTGCAAAACTCGTACTAATGAAAAAACTTATCATAGAACGTTCTAACCGAATTAAAGACTTTCTAATTTAATCGAATGCATGTTCAAATTTAAAAAGTTATAAAATACTTGTTATTATATAATACAATAAAGTTAACATAACAGAAATTCAATATATTTCGCTTATTTGATATATTAATTTAAAATTAGTAAAAGTTTATAAATTAGATTTTTACTTCCAAGAAGGCCCCATGGTGTAATGGTTAGCACTCTGGACTTTGAATCCAGCGATCCGAGTTCAAATCTCGGTGGGACCTATTTTTTTATTATTATAATAATAAACGAAATTATTTTTTCGCATAAAGATTTGAGTATTAGTGGAATAGAATTATATTTGTAATACACAATATTTTGTGATAAAATTTTTTTTATTTTATAAAATTGTTGAATACTAATGTAAATAGCTTTTGTATACGCGAGGTATTATCTTCAATATGTGTATACTGATTACTCAGTGTTAGTAAGTTATTAGTACGAATATATATGTACACATGACGGAATTCGTGAAATCCCAGTGAAAAACAAATCTTTCTTACACGAGCTTATTAATAAATCTAGCCTGCCTTGTACTTCGTATCTTCTTTAAGGTGGCCCCATGGTGTCATGGTTAGCACTCTGGACTTTGAATCCAGCGATCCGAGTTCAAATCTCGGTGGGACCTATTTTTTTTTTTTTTCATTTCATAAAACAAAATTGAAAACTAAATTATTGTATGTACTGCTTCATTCAATTATATCTATTCATAGTCTCATTTCAAGAAATATTACTCTAGTCTATTAAAATATATTGAAAATATTATTATTATTATTATTAAATTTCAAGCACATTTTACTAAACTTGAATGATTAATTTTTACAGCAAGTATAACCGACAATTACTACAAAGTCTAGTATTTTTTCTAATTTTCTTTCCATAGTTCATAGACTATTAGATATAAATTACATTATTGATTCAGATGATATTTTTAACGTATAATTTCAACTAAAATTAAATAATGTTTTTTTAAATTCATAGAAATATCTACAGTTGTATGGAATCTTATTGGACTGGTTCATTTATGCACTAAAAGAAATATTTGATAATTTTTGCAATATTAACTGAGTTTTAAAATAACTGTTACTGAGTTATTTAGTTAAAACAAGTGAACTATTCAGTAAATTAAACTGAATACATTAGCTAATTATTTATGTAATATCTAATATCACAAATGCACCATCTTTTTTCTAATCTTATCATAGTAAATGATGATGAATATATATGTATATATATTTGTTTAATTAAAATTTTATTACAAATCCATACCTTTACAATTGGTATACAGTATTCAATCTCAAAGTATTAGTAAATTTATTTACCCATTAGAAACTTTTTCGGATAATAGAATTTTATTAACACTGACGTACTCGCCAAAATAGAAAACATCGTCTACTACACATCGCTTGAGGAAAACAAAACAAACGACTGCGCAAATATTCTAATAATGTAAAGAAGCACTACATATTGCGAATACTTATATATTTGTATTAATAAATGCACGAAATTTAAAATTATTTTAATCGTATATTCATTTTGAAATATTTATTAAAGACAACTTTTTATTTGTGTTGATTTAACTAAAGCATAGTAGTTTTAAGTATAAATTATTTAAATTGAAAAATTCAACCATACATATAGTTAAACTAAAAACATTAGTTAAACGTTTTATTTTAACTATAAATATAAATGAATATATGATACTATTTTCTATATTATAAGAATAGACATTTCCAAAATAAATCTGGTCTTATGTTTTTAAGCCGCGTTTTTCGAAGAGGTCCCATGGTGTAATGGTTAGCACTCTGGACTCTGAATCCAGCGATCCGAGTTCAAATCTCGGTGGGACCTAATTTTTTTTTATATATATATTAAGTTTACTTTTTATCATATAAGAATGAGTAGAATTCATATTTCATGTTTAAATAGTAAGTATAAAATAATATTATATATATAATTAATTATTAAATAAATAGTTATCAAAATTTATTAAATCAATATACTAAAAAATTTAATTCTATGAACTTTTGTACAATTTGACATTCTGTTTATTAAATTTTAGTTAACTGTTTTGTAATTAGTTTATGAACGACATAGTTTCACGACACCCGATGACAAAACAAAATAAACAGTTTATTCAAAATTAGAATTCAGTTTACTAAAATTTGAAATCCCCTAGTTTCTAATTTTTAATATTCTTTTTTCTACGTGTGCTTATTAAAAGTCGATTGCAAAAGCATTATAATGTACTAAGATAATAACTTGAACAGAAATAAGTTAAACCCAATACAATTTGTAGGAAAATAACGTTAAGCTTTTATATATATTTGAATATAAGATTCTCATATCGTGTATGATTTCTTTCGAGATTATTGTCTTTGAATACAGGTGAACTGTGTTATTGTGCGCAATACACATAGGCATTATTCAATTTTTTTCTACCGTGCTGCATTGGTTAGAAGATCGATGTTTACTCAGCGATTTTTCCAGCTCTCGTCGTTCGAATAAAACACGGTTTTACGATTCAGTCGAGACACGGTGATGGTATTGTCAGGTGTGCGGAAACGCACGTCTGGCTTGCATTATTGGCGAGAGCGATAGAGAAAAGAGGGGAAAGAGATGGATAGAGACCTATTTACCGAGTGTATTGCCGCGATGGAATAAAAAATATAACGACAGTCCAGATGGAAAGGCAATAGTAGCTGTGACTACGAAGATAAATGCGCGTTTATACACGCATAGACTTTTATACGTGGTGCATATATGTTAAAAAACAATTTTTACGTTTTGAGATACTTTAACTTGTGTTTTCTCTCGTAATTGAAATCACTTTCTGTAATTTATTAATAAAACGGAGGAATATCAGATTTATCAAACATTGATTTAAATTTAGAATAATAATATAACAAATTAATATGCAAAAACTTTTTTGTATAAATTAAGAGAAAAATGTAACCTTTATTAATTATTCAGTTTTGTTGTTATTATTACTTCAGTCATTTTAACTGACGGTCAGTTGTTTGAACAAATCTACACCGAGAGAAATATTATGGAAAATTTCCAATAATCTGCAGTAAACGAACCATATTGAACAGATTTTCATTTTTTTCAAAGTTTAAATTAATTATTACCATAGTTATAATAGAGAACAATTTCATTAAAAATTTATTTTTTATTCGAATAAATATATATTAAATTTTAAGTTTTAGCATCTCTTTGGTACGTATTTTATAATAAATATGTTCATAAATTATCTTCTAGGGTTAGACTCGTTAATTGTTACGAAAATATTAGGATGTAAGCCCTTTAATTAAAAACCGAAAAATCCCATACTGAACCGAGAAATCCCATAGTGAAGATACCGTAGTACACGAGAGGGAGATTAATTATTAAACCTAAGAAGACCCATCCCCTAGACTAAAATTAAGGACTCTTAAGGTCGCCGTACGAAATACTACTATTTTTTTAATCTATGCTTTTAGCAATTGGCAGTGTTAGTTGAACGTATTACAACCTGTGACTGGAATGACACTTTTCAATGTTTCTTAGTGTCTTTAAACGAGCGAACGCAGAAGCCTTTTAACGGCCTGACTATGCTTACGCAGACACTTAGCTTGTTTACGCGCTTCTTTCACCTCGTTAGCTGGACGTTTCTATTTGGTGATTCAGTACATGGGGTGTTTGACAATTTTTACGAGCCCTTTTTAGCACTCCCCCGTCGCTCTCGCAATACGAGAGACACACCATTATATTCCCGTTACGTTTACACTTTACATGCCGCATTTACAACGGTCCGGCAGCTCGTAAGGCATTAATAAAAGTCGCTCCGCGATATCTTATCGCGTTACGATCGGTACAATGCCCACATATATGATGTTACGGGGAAGAACGCGCAGGTTGTAAAAAGATTCTTCATACGCGCTATATTTCGTTTTCATAATTAGATCCCACGGTAAAGAGTCGATAATGGCAACTATAAAAGCGGTCGCTTCTTTTGGGTAATACTCAAAACAATGATTCTTCCACGTCAAACTATGCGGAGCGCGGCGCTGTGTTATTTATTATTATGGTTCTGCTCGTGTGCAATAATTTGGCCATAGTTATGTGTAAGGTAAATGACCCAGTTATCACCTTTTAAATGAACACTTTGGCAGAACTTAGCTTAGTTTTAATGGCGAGATGAAAATATTTTATTACGAGGACTGTTATCAGTAATAAAATATCTTCAAGCCTCCATAAAAACGTAAACTGCTTCTGATATAGATTTGTTTAGGTTACGATTTATCCAAACTCATTCAGGTTGAAAAGGGTGGTTTAATTTGTTTTTATATTAAAATACAATCGGTGTTCAGTTACATTAACAATTCTAAAGCTGGAGATTTATTTTTGCATTAGTTGCCACAAATTCATTCCAGTACTTGGAAATATTGAATATTTTTAAAATATTCTCTGCTGTCATCGCAGCCAATCGATCAAATTTTTTAATTAACTTTGCTTTGTAACTTCAATTTAAAACAAAGTACTGACGTAATAGGACGTCTCGTCGTATGGGAACCTTTCGACGCGATTACATTTTCGTGCGTTTTTTGCACAAGCCTCTTTTTTCTTCGCGTAGCATTTGCTATAAATTCGAGACCATCGACAACTGTTTCGAAGTATTCACCCTCTCGATGTGTCTCTCTAATTGAGCGGAAGACGGCTATAAATATTATTCTTGTCTCTAGGGGTTGATTTTATAATGGAACCTAGTGAAATATGCACAGGAAGCGGAAGTACGATTTGTATGATGAACGTATAGTAACCATCAAGATGGTACATTTCGTTTTAATTGTACAACTACTTTCTAACTCCCATAAGTATTAATTAACAAAAACTTTTATTAATTTATATAAATCTTGAAAGTGCGACCAGCAATGACTTTATCAATGTACCAGTATATTTATAGCTACAAACAAATATACATTCACTCGATTAAATGTAAACTTTTATTCAGTCGTCGGCTTCCAATATAAAAGTCAATCCTTGACGGTGGAATTCGATTGCGAAGTGCCGTGTAAATCTCCCCTAATGAATATCGTCGAAAAGAGCACAGCCCTTTCTGGCATTTTATCCAGACATCTAGACAAATCTTAATGAATTCGGGGAAAAGGAAAAAAAAAAGGAGAAAAGATTTGCGAGACCGCTCGGTGTTTGTGTATCCCGTGAGCGCTCATTTATCCGTATACGCGGACGCGGAAAATCGTTACCGCGCGATGGCATCTGTTGCTTATCATCGGTGTACCTTACTTTTTATTTGAACAAAGCTAAAAGATGAAAGGGAGCACAGAAACAGGAAGCTAAGCAAAAGAAAGGACACGAGGACGGCGCGATCAAAACGTAATGGCGGGACTACATTATGTATATACTATATCAAACGCCGTTGAAACGTTCGAAATGATCGAAGTGTGGTGCAAGCCGGCAGCAAAGAGTCTTTTCTGTGCATCGGAGTACCTACGCATTGCGAGGGTAAACTGTAAAGTGAATCTCATTAGTCGTGCCCCGTTGCATGCCGGCAGGGGCGCTACTTTGATGTCAAACGACATACCCCCGGGCGTTTGGAGCACGCGCCATTATTGTTATTATGCATAAGGCCGTTTATAATTATTCCAAAAGTAACCGGAAGTCGCAGCCTGTGTGATAACGCTCAAACCCTTTCTCCCAATGAGGTTCGACGACCGAGCCTTCATTGCCGGCATTTGAAGAATCGATTAACATGCAGATGGGGAGATTAACTCAAAGATCGCGCGAGTTTGGATTTCAATTTCGGCCTTTCGGCTGATTAACGGCCTCGATCGAAAATTAACCCGATAAACATTCCCCGCGAAGAAATTAGTATAAAACAATTTGACGCACAATTGAATAACGACAGGGTTGGAATTATATTTCCGAATGGGGCGTATTCAAATTTGAAATTATATAGTTTGAAATTATAGTACTTACTCGTGAATTCCAATTCCAAATTCCAACTGAATCCCAACACTGCACTTTAACTTTAACTATAACTAACGAATATATACTTTAACGAATATAACAACGCGAATTGATTTCCAAAGGACAATAACCAACAATAACAAACATTTTTATCAACAACTCAGGGACATTAGTTATTCCGACTAAATTACATGATTTGTCAATAAAACCAACTAAAATAATAAGTTACAATTGAATAAGTTTTCGGAACTATAGTTTTTGATTTGTCCAATCATAAATTTATTTAGCCCAACTTACTAAAGAATAACTGAAAGTTATAAAATTGCTTATTAATCGAGTATTTATAATGTTGTGAAAATTAAAAGAAAACTGGTAAAATTGTTAATTTATAATGTGTACGTGTTTTAATGTACGTGTTTACAACTGCGATAAGATTCTCTGAATTATACATGTCTACGTGGAGAAGCGTTCAATTTACATCTTAAAGAATAACACGCTTATGAACACGTGAACGTCACTCGGCTCGATTAATATGCAGTTTTGCGATCGCGGATAGTTAGACACTAAGTATTTAAATATCGCATAAATGATCAAGCAAGAGAACGCGGAGGCATAGGGGAGAAGGGTGAATTCGTTATGAGAGACCCCTATTGCGCCACGTGACCTCGCGGCCATGCTGGATTTTGAATTGCGCGGGAAAGCAAGGGGTAGATCGCAGAAGCGGAGACAACGCGAAGGATGATACAAAGAGGGCAGGGTGCTTGAATTAACGATCACAAAAAGCGTGCATGTCACGCCTGGTGGTAAAATGGTCTGTGACTAATGCGCAATTCTTCGCGCACTCGAGTTTAAAAGAGTCACGGTGCCTACTAGAAAATCATTGGCATATTGTTCGACATCTCCACCACTTCTGACCTAATAATTAATGACGAAAGGCGACCTCGTATTAGGCAACCTCCGACGCCCTTCCTCGTCTCTAATGACCTGTATGGATGGCGGCGGCGGGTCGTGCTCGTGTTCCGTGTATCGATATAAGAACACGAGAAACTGCACTCGCCTAGTCGTAATGAGTACAATGCGGCTTGCCCGTCAATTTCGCACCCTCATTGTCTGATCCTCGTGATCAATGTACCGTGTCGAAAAGGATATGAAGAGGGTAATAGATTTATCGTTTTGTTTGGGAAAGTTACCGACGATAATAATATCAAAAATCCGCCGAGGGCCAATATGGATTAGTAAGAGACTTGGACAAATAGTTTCGGTGTTAATCCGGAGTAATGTTGGAGCTGCAAATTAGCGGCTTGGCTGTTTGCCGGGAAAAAGCAATAATCATTTGTACAATGCGGAAAGATGTCTGGAAATAATCACCAGTCCAAAATAGATTGAACGTTATGGAAAAATTATTGAATATGTTCAAATTTTTTGTTATCGGGATTAGACATATGATTAAGTATATGTTGGGTTTATTGTTTAATATTTTACTACTCCTGATTATCATAAAAAGTCATTTCTGTTTCTTATTATAACGGATGGTGTGATTATGTGTAAAACTAGATAGTTCTTTTTAGTTTGAATTTAACTTTATATATTTTTCAACGACAATTAATTACTTTAATTATTTATTTTTTTGCTCTTAATATCGAAATATGTGTATAATAAGAGAAACTCCATTACAATTTCACTCTAAGTATGACTACTGCAGTAATTTTTTTTTCAATTACAAAAAATTAAAGTAGATATGAATAATCTTTAATAATGTAAATGATTATATCACAAATAACCATTCGTCAAATTTATTCAACAAGAAACAAGTATTTCCCAACAACTAAAATAAACTCGCGATATAAATTTCATCAAAAATTAACAAACCTCGCCGTTCATTCGTCGAAAATGCTCAATCCTCTTTCATAGTCGACAGAGTACCTAATCTAGCCGTCAAAACCAACACCAAGAACAGCGAGATTACAGACATTGTGAAACTAATTGCGAGATCTCTATTCGTAAAAGTTTAACAAAAAAAAAGGAAAATAAAAAAAAAGTGCCAATGACATTCCACAGTTACAGTCCGTCCTCAGTACGAGCGGGCGGGCAATCGGCGCGAAGCTCAACCGGGTTTTGGGATAGGTCAGTGAGAGTGGTCCGTGCAACCCTCGCGCTTAGAGCTTTGCTCGAAATCCACCACGCTCGATATATTCCAAAGTAAATACGCCGGCAAATTTTGCGTGTTACAGCAAAGTCCACATGTGCTCGCTGTATATTACTTTTACTATCTGAATTTCTGAATGCTTTTTTTTTATTATTTTTTTTTTTTTTTATTTCAACCGAGAAATCCGCAGCGTTCATAGAGTTTATTACACGTGCACGCACCCCGACTTGCGGCCGGAATACGCAGATGCCTCGATGCGGGTTCTATCTCGTCACGGAATCTCTCGAGCGTCGTCGCACATTTTAGATCATTACCGTGCAGTCGGCGGTTATCATTTCACTTTCGGCGGCTCCGCGCCGATAATACCGAGGGTTTGCTGTGGACCCCCGCGACGCAATTGTATCGCTTGCGTAATAGCTTTTGCGTCTATTGCGTCAGCGAACAAACGGCGGGAGTCTGTCGTAAAAGATCTTTTCTTCTCGGCGCTCCCTTCGTGAATTAAGAGGATACCCATATCCGCGATACATCTAACCAATTATAAATCAAGGCGGTGCTTTATAACACCGATCGTTCCGCAGATATTGTTCGAGGGCCTAACGTGTGCGCGATAACAATGCTAATTATTTCTGCCACTTTGTTTGCGCCTTTGCGTTTTCGCTTTGATCTTTGCGTATCGATTGCTGCCGACGAAATTTTGATTGCTATCTTCTAAGTGATTAATCTTTATAGGGACGGCGATTTAAGATTTGCCGTAGGGTAGCTTAACAAGAAAAACAATGTCGGAAAAATGCTTGTTAAATTGATCATCATGTTCAAAGTGGATTCGAGACTGAATTTAGTCAAGTCTAATCTGGGGTAGCGGCAAAGCGACCCAAAGAGCCCAGGATTTATAAATGATAATAATTGTGAAAAATGTTGACGCCAACTTGATGCCGCTGCTATTTTCTTTGTCTGAGATTTACGAGTGTTTTTACGATTTTTTCTCTTTTTACTTGTATTAATGCCTTATAAGAAGACAAAGAATAGTACCATTTTGTGATATTTTTCCCGCGTCATTATTTCTGCCACTGGCAGCTAGTTTAGGAACAGAGCAATTTATTGCTCTTTTTCTTTTATCTTCGGTAAATCTATACAATCAGATAAAGAAAGCACACCTAACCACGACATGTGTACACAAACTATGTATCTCTAGATATACTGTTGTCAAAAATGACATTCTGATAACGCGGAGATTAGAATGCTCGATATTTAAAACTATAATGCAAAAATAATTACTTTACTATTTAGAGGTATATAAATCAGATATTATTAAATCCACTGAATCACATTATACCTTAACTGTATAGTTTCTTTTAAACGTTATATGTAAATATTGAATTTAATATGTCACAATTATTACTTGTTAAAAGTATATTCCTTTTCTTTTGATTTTGCAAACAATAATTCCAAACTATGTATAAGCATTGTATGATACGATTAGATCATTTGCTATTTTTAGGATTTAATAAAGAAACGTTACTTTCTTTGTTACCGTTGAATGTGTCCGTAATATGAATATTTCGTACTTCAGGTGAAAACTTTCCGATATTTTATAGCTCGATCGTATATTATTGTCCATGGGCAAAACTATGGCTTCACATCACAATGCACAGAAACGCCCTATTTACAAATATAAAAATGTACGAATCAAAAACACAAATGTCCTTTTATATTTTCTCCCATGAATACTCTAACGCGTACGAAGTGTGACAATATTTCTTTTTCCTTTCATAAAAATGTATAGTACGTACCTTAAAGTTGAAAGGTTCAAAATGTCCACTTACCTGAAACAAAAAAATAAAGGAAACATATAATATTGGCAAAGTATCAATACGGATGCTATGTTAACACAAGATTACACATTTTGTTTCAAAAATAACTTTCCAAGACTGACTTCATAATTCCACGAAGTTACTTAATTAAAAAAGTAGCATTTACGTTACGCAATAATTAATTAGAGATGACTTAATATGGTCACGTGCAAGTCATTTATTTCAAGATTCCATGACGCACTTTCAAATGCATCTCCACTCTTACACCAACTTATTTTTTACAGCCTTTTTTACATTTCATCCCCAAGAATAACTCCACTGGTTAAAGACTCACGAAAATACGTGGAGTTTCCCTGTCCAATAGAGAATGTCAAGTCGTCGTAATGAAGAATGCGCGTTGGGTAATTCTTTTAACTATTAAATTGCAATTACTTTGCTTCGGCATTAATCTATAAATACATTTAGCGACAGTTCTTTTGGTAATGTTAGGGTGCCACGTTTCTTTGTTATGACAGCAAACTTTTGCACTTTGACCCATATATTGCAGGTGTTATGTACGGCCTAAACAAAGCACAATTTGTTGGAGAAGGCGTTCATATGTGTTTAAGAAGAGCCTAAATTACATCCTGGCATGGCGCCAGGAGGCTTGCCCCGATATATATATACGCTTGTGCATATATATCTATATCTATATATATGTACATAGCATCTCCGAGAGTACGACTTTCCCCTATGTATCCTGTGAAGTCGCTATACAAGTTGCAAGGGAAAGTTATACGTGTGGTTTGTAGGTGTTTGATCTTCCATAGCTGAAATATTGTAGTGATTGTAACGAGAAAAGCACTACAATTATACGAGAGGAAGGGAAATAAAAATGTTTCTTCTCCCGTTTTGACGAATGATTAAACGTTGTAAAATGTAAAACTAATTTAAAAATTCCATTTACAAGAAAGTTTTAACAAATTGCAATTCAATTCGTTTAGTTTAATTAGTATATGAATTTAATTTAAAAGTTCGACAAAGCTTGTTCGTTCTGAAAAAAACGCTCGAGAGTTTCTTTTTTGCGGAGGCACAAACGTATTTTCTCATTCGCGGAAATGGATCGTGCATTGTGAGAAGTATTGCATTTAATTACAATAGATAAATAAGGATGTATTTTAATTCAGTGTTTCGGTTACAGAACTGAGTAATTAAAATACAGATTTCACGGAGAACAAAGTTTGTCGATATTTTATTATAACAGAAACTTTGACGAGACGCGTTGCATATGCTCAAAATGGAATGGAACATGAACGAAATTCATGTAACATTCCTTATTCAGGCAATAATAAAGTTCGTATAATTTTGGTATGATGGTTTGACTAAAAGTTTATATTTGAAAACACTTATAACATAATATTATTATAGCATATATTTTAAATTTTCACGCTGATTAAAAATGTTCCATGTTATTAAAAACATAATATTTCACTATAAGTTTTTCACCGATGTATAGAAATAATTAAACAACCAATTTAATTGCATTAATGTAAGGGGAAAAAAGACAAGAAATTACTATTTACATCGGAAATTTTTGATATTCTTGACAAGATCACAAAAATTGTACGTGGCATTCAAAAATAAAAACAATTTAAAAATATTCAAATTCATTCAATTCAATTTGAGTACAAAATAAAGTGCACAAATTGAAATAAAGCACCCCACCTCTATACCAATATTATTAACGCATCTCCACCAGCAATATGTTAACGATTAAATAAATCCCAAAATCGTCGAATGTTAACGACGGAATTTAATTACAACAATCAATAAATAAGAAGGAAGAAGTGGCTTGCGGCCGGCAAAAGAAATTAGAGTCAGCGGAGAATGCGGGGAATCTCCTGCTATGCGCCGAATCGACTGTTCCTGCGAGAGCGACCGAAATCTACATTCTTGGCCAACTGCGGGGAAGCCACATTTCACTCGGTGGCCCCAACAAATAAGTCAGATAATTGGATGGGAGTGGGAAAAGTTGTTGGAACTGGTGGTGAGCGACTGGCGGCGAGCGAGAAAAGGCCATAATTTATATCGCGGAGCGTAGAATGAGCCGCGCGCGCTGTCCACAAAGGGGTTGGATTGGATCCGTCGAACGGTCACCCGAGGCCGTATATATTGGAGGTGTCTTGTCTCTCGGCGAGCACGTCCATCCCGCGGTGGAGAAGGCGGTGAGCGCAGCCCCAAAGTTGCCCCGGAGCTGCCCCGGCCCCCGCCGTTGGGCCGTCCACTGTGTGTATTTATCGACCATGCGTGTCCGGCGCGCATTGCGGCCGATACGCGGGAGATGGTCGCGCGTGTGCGTGCGCATTGGTGTGGGAGGCGAGGTTGCGTCGCGGATTGAGTTACGGGGCTGCGGACAGAGTGATGCATTGCCGCAGAACCGAAGGACCGCGTCCCACGGGAATCGAAGCCTTACACCTCACACCATTAGACGCCACGACGGGAACGCTTGAATTATTGGAATATCGACGCCAGCGGGCATTAAGTGCTTCAATTAGGAATATTATTGCTTGTACAATCCCGCGCTGCCTTGATTACGCAAGAACCAACCCTAAATACATATCGAGGCATGTGCGATCACCGGGATCAAACGATCATATATCCCTGTCCTATCATTATTTGATAGTTAAGCCGTTTTCAACCGCGCTATCTCGCTCCTATTTATGATGATGCGTTTCAAACGTTGAGATTAGCGCGCCGACGTATATGCGAGCAATCTTGCGGCTCGCAAATTTTCCCTTATCTTCGCTGCCGGACGATCGCGCGCGAGCAATTTCGCCTCGCGCGGCATTATTTCGGTGCCGGATTAGAAGAAATTTGAGTTGTCGTTGGCCCGCGAGCTAAGCCTCGGCTATTTAAAGATTCGCGTTAAGTTTAATTACGTAACCGCGCTTAAGCGAACCGGCGGGGTCTTTGCGAAGATTACCATCGGTGATTTGCGATCTTACAAATGGACTAAATATATTCGCTTTATATATATCCGGTTCCACGTAACAACGCCGAAACTCCTTGCTCTTGTAACGCTCGCTTGCCGGCGGTATAAAATTGGAGGGGTAATTTTAGGTACACTCAAGCATCCCAATCTGTCCTGTCCCGATTTGTCCATATCTCCCGACCTGTCTAATCTGCTACCTCTCAACTTGTCCACTCTCCTTCGCTCGCGCGCTCGCTGCTAACACGCTTACTTTGTGCCGTTACATCGTGGATAAGGCCGACCCTTCATCATTCCATCAAAGCCAGAAGTTGCCTAATTTTGCGTTAATGAAGTCCAATGCTGTGCATTATGCTTGACTCCGCCGCAAAGTTTAATCAGTTTTTGACAACTTGTAATGGAATTTTTATTTTTAAAAGACAATATTATTTCGCAAGGTTTGAAGATGAAATTTCAATGACAAATACTATTATTTTTGCATAAATTGAAATTTAAAATAACATTTTCGCTAGGAGCAATTGTTATACTGCAAAAAAATATGTCAGAAAATGTTACAAAGTTTTTAACTTTGTTTCATTTGTACGTCAATCTTTGAATAAATATTTTTTGTAAAAGCAAAAATATCGGCTTTAAACGTTATTTTTATACTTAAAACAGAATTATATCCTTCTAAAAAACAGTAATTTTTTGTTGAAAAACCGACATAAAACGAATTTACCACGAAACAAACGGTAATAGTTTCTGTCACATTTTCCTCTGTGTACTATGAATTATAACTGCAATTTTTCAGTAACATTATTCCTCGGTAAATATCAAAATATTATTAAATGTCCTACAAATATACCGAACAAAGAGAAATTTAATGGATTTTAATAATAAATTTATAAAATTGACACATATATGTATCTTTAGTTTCGACTTGTTATACAGTACACCAATTTTTGTTCTAACTTTTTTTTGCCTGTACGTGCAATGAATTAGTAAACATTTTTCTTTCTTTCAGCATTTCTTCCACAGTGTAGCGATCGACACGACGATTCAAGTAATATTCTTCTCGTTGCAAGTATAGTTTATTGCTTATTTTGAATTCTTAAAGAACATTTAATTGTTTGCAATTGACGTTGACACAGTAATGTGCATGCATAAATCTTAACTTTAGAAAGAATAGCTACTTCAATAGAGTTTTTTGAACTGAAACAAACTGTGCATTACTTCCTACCCATTAAAGGTCTGAATATTCATGAAAGAAGCATGTTGCACAAAATAAGACAATCCCTTTATAACAGCAAAGCATAAAACGTGAATGGAACAGTTTATTCCTATTTCATTACAGCGTACAATTGTATTACGACGTCTCTTCATATATCTAGTAAGAGATAAATAATTCATGAAACAACTCAATGAAACTTGTCAATAATTTACTCAACGTAAAAAGTGCCAAGTAAAACGAATTACTTTTGTTCACATTCTTAACTCATTTACAATTTTATAATAGCTAAAACATAACAATTGTCAATAAAGAAGCAAAAAAAAAATATTACAGCTATATTAAAGAAATAGTTCAAAACATAATAATTACATTCAATATATAAAGTAAACTTTATTTGGCAATGAATTAATTATCTAAATTAGTTCAACTATTATGTCGGGCCAAAATAAATATTCGTTTCTGTGCAACATGGTTTCCAGTCGTAAAAAATTTTGAAGAGTACAATTTATTACCATAATACCGGCGTAATTATAAATTGTGTATACTTTAAGTATATTAATTGTATAAACAAGCAATAAACATAAACTGTTGAATTAATGACTCGAAGTTTAGGCAGGGCAAACGGTTTAATCAATAAAGCCTCTCCGCTGTCTCATAGTCGAAACCCGAAAACTACAACGCAATATTTAACGTGATTGTTTGACATTCGTACAGCGATGCGCAAAAGCAGTGTCAGTCATTGCGCTTTCGGATGACTCGTTAAAAGTAATTTGTGTCTTTTCCATTCGCTAATGTCCCCATTGGAACGGTTTCCATGGCACTTTATTTTTATTTAAAGTACCCGGCATCCGACAGTCGGCGGACTTGCGCGTCTCCTAGCCCGTTTCATTTTCAAGTGATTTCAATCGATTACCGCGATTAAAATAAAATGTAAATGGTCTTGAGGCTATCCGTGTGTTATGCAAATTCGTTTCGGTAATCGCTGAGTGGAAGCTGATGTCTTCCTTTACTACTAATAGCCGGGAAAAGTAAAAAAGGCAAAGCGCGCTGAAAGAAAGTTACGGAACGTAGGTATAAATAAAAGTGACTGCGGAGCAAATGCGACTGACTCATCTCCCCCTTTTCTTTCTGACGTATTTCAGTAAATTGTACGCCGAAGGAATTGTCGCGAGCTTCCTTTTGTACATCAACATTTTGACGAGAAATATTTTTGCATACGACAGAGGAAATGTTTTAATTTAACTAACTAAATTACACGACTTTAAGAACATGTCAAATTCGATACCGAACTTTGAACAATCCTCAAAATAGATGTTCTTTGTAATGCAAGAAATTATTATTATTATTATTTCCTTTAATTATATTTCAAAATTATGTACTGAGAAAAATGTGATGGAAAATATTACCGTTTTTTGCTTTGTTGAATACCATGTTAAACTCTGAATATATATTACTATTTTGTTAAAAAAAAGCACCAGTTTTAAAAGCAATATTTTAAATAAATTTACGTCTAGGTATGAAATTAATAAATGAATAAAAAGTACTAGATGCATTTAATTAATAATGTTTCGTTTAATCTATTTGCAAGTGGTTTATTTGTGCGTATCAAAGTGTAGATTTCGTAAAGACGAAATTACGTTGCCGGAGACACGCGATAATCAACCTTAAACATAAAGAATAAGTATACTTCGGAGTGCGGACTCGTACTCCCTTGGGTGCACTTGGCTTGAATAGTTCAGCGAAATTGCCGCGGACGTGAAAATTCGTCTTATTTCCTCTGTCCGTGCCGATTCCGTTGACCTGCTTCGATATTTATTTCGTTTCGTCGAGTTCCTCGGCACATCCACCTCCGCCACGTAATTCTCATTCGATTTTTCTTCCACTATATCAACTATTTACGGTAGATAAGCAGCCGTTGTCGTTGGGCACTAAATAAATATTGAATACTGATGGATAAAGCAAGATCTCCCGGAGGAACGATAAATTAATTTCCCTTTATCTTAGCACATACACATTACAGTAAATTGTGGACTTTGAAAGTATTATAGCTTCAGCTTCAATATTTTATTACAATAAATAAATATTAATCGATTTATTAATGCATTGGTTCTCCGTTTTGGTATACTATCAAGTTAAATTAAATTTAAATTAAAATTATATTAGGTAATGGATTGTAAGTGTGTAATAGACGTTATCGTGCAACGAAATTAACGATGCATCACGTAAAAGGAAAATAAACATTCTAGATAAATATTATTTGCTGTTCGCTTAAAACATTACTGAGAAAAAAGTAATAGTATTATAAAGATAAATAATATTATTAATAATAATTATTCTGTTTATAATAATATGAAATTTAACCCATAAAAGAAATTATAACGGTGAACAAAAATTTATATTTATAAAATAAAACGAATCGTACGATTACTTAATGAATTTTCGAAAATTTTTATAATATTGATCTCAGAAATAATATACTTCGTCTGATGATCACGAAATCTCAGGTTTACTAAAATTAAATAGACCATATACTTTTAACTGGCTAAATTATCAGATTATGTATCCGTTAATTTCATTTTTCCAGTCTTCGCGAATTCAGTAGAAATTTTAGTATATTTTAAATTGAGATGTTTTATAATAGCGTTTACACCATTATCTCTTTTCACGTATTCATTTATGAAATAGTATAAAAAATGTTTGTTATGAGATCAGTAAATTATGACTCGTTAATAAGATTAGATTTTATTAATTATCACATATTTATTTATAAAATTTGATGCAAAAGGAAATACTTATTTTTTCAATATGTTCTAAAAAATAGTAAGGTACGATATTTCCTTTTTCTCAATATAACGTGGATAAATGAATAAAAGTAATGCCAAAAGTATTATCATTGTAAAGATGCGATTGTTAACATTTTCATATAAATGGAATTGTAAACGATATAAAATTCTATTACACGGCTATAAATATATTTGGATCCCATTTGAGCCAACGACGGCGCTCCACCGGGGCACGGCCGAGTAATGAAGGCAGTCTTGGCGAGTCATAAAACTGGCCGAGTGATTCGACAAATGCAATAGTCGTGTATTTGGCGGACAGTCGGTAGACTGGCGGACAGCGACGCATCCGAAGTATCGCCGGTGGAGCGATATTGCGAACTAATTATGAGAGCGCAGAGCTGGCAATTCGATTGTGCGAATCGATGCGCGATAGGGCACGTCGCGCTCGCGGGGGCGCAAACGGAGTCAGCGGGGATTGATGCCAGGGCGGCGAGCTGGCGCGTGACAATATTACGCGAGCGGCCGGGTTTCCGTGCAATTTGGCGCGCGGAGCCCGAGCCGCCCGGACAGATAGGCAAATGGATCGCCGATGCCGTAAAGCCCGCGGCGATTCCGCGCGTCCTCCAGGTGGACGCATCCGAATGGAATTGAAAGGACGCGGCGTGCATGGCCGCGCATTCATTGAGCGTTACATTCCGCCGGGATGATTAATTAGTTGTCGCGCGTTCCATGTCACCGTGTCACTCTTGTCGGGGCTTTGTCACATCGTACAAACACCGGCTGGATAGTCGCGCCGAGCAAATTGCTTTGTAACCGGACTGCAACAGGCGTGCCATTAATCAATGCTCGATGCATCGCGGCCGCGTCCGATACATTCTGCCAATTTCCAAGTCGCGTCCGTCGCCGCCGACGCGGCCCCACCGTTGCCCCCGCCTCGGCGGAATAACGCTCCCACCGTCATTCACCCTCGGCCCCGCATTGTTCTCCGCGGCTCGATATTTTTCAACGCCGCCCAATGGTCATTTGCAATGCTCATGCGAGGGCCACCGAGGGCCAAAGTTGAAACAATTGCAGCGCGTCAGTCACCCACCGCATTGTGACGGTTTGCGTTATCGGGACCGAGCGAATATTCCACAGTCCTTATCGACGCTAACTTATTTCGACAAATGGCGCTTCGCGGTGTCCGCGCAGTGAGGGCTTCGGTTGGGGTTCGCGGCTGAAGAGTGCGGTCGAAATTGTTTTCCGAAAATTACCATTCGAATTCTGCGAGAGGGACCGAATGAAAGCGATTAAATTGGAAGGGTAATTCGTCTTCCTTAAAATTCAAATTGGCTTTTTGATAATAAATAATAATGCACGCGATGAGGCGAAATATGAAACATCATAATATTAATGATGCTATTAAATTATGAAAAACAAAGTAAAAGTTCTACAACTTTTAGTATACTGGACACTATTAAATTGTATAAATCTTTTACTGTTAGCTTATATTTTAATATACTTACATATATTTTGCAATTTAATTATAATTTAGCTCATAAAAACTGTGTTAATTCATCCACTGAATTATCAAGTTTGCAATGTCAATAATTATAAACATAAGAATTACATTATACCGAACAATAATTATGTCTCATTTTATCTAGAATACTCAACTGAATTGACATTCCCCAGTTAAACCTCTAATGCGTACAAGAATTTCGATGCGAACAATCAATCACTCGCAGTGTAACACTCAAAAGGATTACAGATCCCAAGGGTGGTACGAATCAATGGATTTTCTCTCCAGTATCCGTCTTCGTGTTTCAATACCTTCCCGACAACTCCAAATATTTCTATTTTATCGTCCAACACTTTACACCATTACCCGATCATTACCACGATTAACTTTCAAACAATAAATGTAATTGCGAAACGTCCGACCTGGTAATTTCATAAATTTGAATCCCCGACAAAAAGTTGCCGCCGACAACTATTAGCGGGCGTCAAACTTTGATTACACTTTTACAAATTAATCGAGCCGAAGTGGAATAGATGATCACGAGCGGCGAAAGCGGCTGAACTTTAATCATGAATTAATAATTCGCCGCGGATCGATATCCTTTCTGCGACTAATCTCACTTTTGTGCCCGCGCAAAAGACGTCGCGACGCCTATACCGCGCGGGTTCTAATTAACTCCCTCCCAATTTGGCTTCCTCCCGGGTCCTGTCAACGCGTATCCAACGACGCGACGTATCCGTCGTCTGGCGTGATCTCCTTGGCTTGAAATCCAGAGGCACCGACGCGATGAAATTTCTTCGCGTGATAAATATATAATAGCTTGTCACGCGACAAAGCGAAGGGGCGCGAGAGTGCGGGAGAAGGGGCAGGGGAGTGCGGGAGATAAGAGCGAGGAGAGGTGCGTTACGCGGGCGCTAAGCGGACAAAAGTACTTAGTCACGGCTTTAAAAGACCGCCGAGGGCCTGCGCGTCACGTATTTCTTCCGTATCCGCGCATTATTTATGCCGCCGGCAGGCTCGACCTAAAATAAAAGAGATACTAATTAATGTAAAGATTGGCCTGGGGTGGAGTCGCGTGGGGTCAATTCCTCTCCAACGGGCCTCTCGCTAATGGTGTTCTTTCATTTGCCGCAGTCAAAGAAACGCTGCGGAAAAGGAGAAAGGTAACGCGGCGACGGCATTAACTTCGGCTAATGCGTCGAAGGAAATTCGCCAAGATAATGACCCGCTCGATGACGGAACGGTGCCGTTAAAGGCTGGCTCGGGCGCGGGCAAAAACTGGCGGATATTTAGTGCGCCATAAACTGCCGAACGGCCATGCATCATGCAATTATTAGCATTCGATCGTCGCTGAAACTTGTTCGGGGTATTGTGCAGCGCAGCGACACCTTGCGTTAATGTACCAGCCAACGCCAACATATGCACGTTATAGCCTGGTTACGCGCCGGCGACAGATTCAGCATTGGTACGGCAAGCTCTCTTTTCCTGCGTCGCCCCGAGGGTTGGGAGCTGGGTCAACACGTTCCTTGAGTTTGAATTGGCGCCGTCATCCGTTGTCTTCAGGCTCGCTCGATAAAGATGTGATTTGCCCGGGTTGAAAGCACGAAATACCTATCGAGCACAAAGGAGGAGCGGCCTGAAAGAGTTCGAACGTTCCACTTATTGGATTCGTAACTCTTTGAAATTCTAATGGCAAAGCGGTGAAGAGGATCTCGCCGGGGCGACCTTTCGCGTCGCGCCGCGCTTCCGAGTGCGTGTGCACACAGTATCAGACAAATGGAGAACGTTCTCCAAAAGGCCCTTGACGTCTTCGGAAGCTAAACTCGTGGGAATGGCTCGGTTTCGCCGTCATTCGATGACCCCGGCCAAGCCGCCGGCGAATCCTCTCTCCTTTAAGACCTCAAGCTGTTGCTAAGGGATTGATGGGGTTACCATGGCGACTGTACCGAGGGCCTATTGTTGCACCCCGTGCTCCGATGCCTACCCCATACCTACGTGGCATATTTATTTACGCGCAATGTAGGTACATATGTACGTCTTACTCGCACACGCACACCACGCATCTCGCCAAACATGCATACGCGCGCGAGCCAACGCACATGCGTCATATTTATGCATCTATGCCAGTGGTACCAAGCCCCTTGACGCCGCGCCGGGGCAACGTCCTACGTTAAAGACGACGGGACAAGCTATCTCGAAACTTCGACTGACATCGGCCCGGTGCAAAGTGGCGAAGCTCCAGCGAAGCCAGTCAAGGATGCTTCCGCTCGTGGGAAATCGCCACTCCGATTGTCCCTTTTCTTCCTCGTCGCCACCACGCTAATTTGCGGACCGCACGCGGGAACGCTCTCGCGAAAGACAACGACCCGATTGTCGGCGCACGGTGCACCGGTAAGGGAGTTAGCGTCGGCCTGCGAGTTGTCAGGTGCGAGCCCGGAGCGAGCCAACAAAATGCGTGTGAGTATACTGACCCACTTTTCCCTTTTCCGTAAGGGAGAGCAGTTGGGGGGGGGGTGAAAAAAAAGAAAAGTAATCTTCGGGATTTGTCGTTGGTGCACCGGTTCGTCCCGACTCCCGATGCTCGATGAATATGGTATCAAAGAAAATATTTTCCGCGACAATCACAATGCTGACAGATGGTGCATTGAAGAAGCTCGCAATTAGCATGTATCTTTAATTGCGACGAGGAGAAAGGGGACGGAGAAAAGGGGTGCAATGTCGGCGGCGGCTCAGGTGGGAGGGTGGGACACGCAATGCGTTCATACGCGTTGGGATAAGCCCGCGCGCACTTTCATCCCGCGTAATTAAAACCACGGCGCCATCCTTGCGAATGGGGAGACATCACGTGTAATCGCACCGCGAAGACAAGAGGAGCGTATTCCGCGTATGCGTTTCCTTATCACGCACACGGAACGCGCGTGTGTACGCCTGCACGGGCGGCTCGCACGTCCAATGATTACCCCCGAGTTATTATTATCACGAATGCGCTTTTTGCAACGACGCTACTACCCGTCATCAGAGCTTTAGCAGAAAAAAAAAGCGCAGAACCCGCGCGCCGCGCTCACAATGGTGTGAGAGAGGCTGGATACGTTGTGTCGCATTGTGTGACGTTTCCCAATTTCAAGATGAAAAATACGTCATGGGATTGGCTTGTATTGTGGCGAAATGACGTATCGCTGAATGGGGACAAATTTGCGACATTGTAACTTTGAGGATACTGGTAATGCCGGTTATACGGGCGTTATACTCGAAAAATTTGCTCGAGTGCAGTGGGAAATGTTCCCGCTTCGTAAAACAATGATGAGTTGAATATTCGCGCTGCCAATGGGAATGGCATATGGGAATATTGGTATTGATTCTCAGGCGAATGATAGTTTCGGCGATGGCTGTCTGGTGCACATTTTTTCGGCTGATAAATGGAGAAGTGTACCGTGTATAAAGTATCCCAGGTAGAAATTTGACTAGTTTTTCGCCAGTGATGGTTATGTACTCGCTAGTTTTACACTAAGAATACTATTCTAGCTTAAATTGTAAGTTGTTTGTTAATATTTTTCTAGTTTAACTTTTCCAGTTAATATCCAATTAATATCAATATAATTATAAAAGACAGGACTGATAATCTTTACTTGTATTTACTTTTGTTTCTCGAGTAGCCTATTTTTGCAAAAAAATTTATTAAATTAAAATGTTCATTTGATAATAAACATGTTTGTAATTGTGTATTAAATTTCCTTTTACAAGGATCTCCCTAGAATATCTTACTAGTAACTTGCAAATGTGAAAAATAAACTTGCAAGTTACTGACCTAACAATTGTACACGGGAAAAAATACGCCATAGGGTTCACAGCAAAATGGCATTGATTCAACATAGACAATATATGTAAGATCAACACGGTGTATTGCGTTGGCCTAACAGCGCGCCTTCTTTTGTTTTACCGAAATT
>JABFPN010001433.1:0-29379 GCA_022817305.1 Leptoteleia sp. ZL-2020 | reverse complement strand
CAAAGAAACACTACGTTTTTACTTACGGATGCGTTTATTTCTGCTTTTCAATAGCAGTACTGCCAACTTAAATGCTCTCACTGACAAATTCGCTTGTCCCATCTTCTATAGAGACTGGGTGTACAATTACATTTCAAGACAATTATATTTAGTGACATTCAGACAGTGGTGACTTAATATATTCTAGACATGGCAGGTGTAGAGAAATATGCATTTAGTGTATTTAAATACATCCCCAATAATGGCGTATTCGGAAAAGATTTTCAGAAAATATTATTTCTCTCTTTCAAGTTATCATTAAATGAAAAAGAAAAGCGACAAATTCTCACAAAATATTATAATGCCATTTTCCGAGTACGCCATAAGATTTTCTGAAAATCATTCCATTCGAATTTGCCACGTATTTTAGGAAGTCTGTTATGTCACCAATGTTATATTCACGGAGTTAGTTACTTTTTATTCAGAATTTGTTTTCAAGAATACGATTTAAAAATCGGTCAATATACGTTAATTCTATGTTATCGGCATAATGTTATTCAATATATAAAGTCATTTACTATTTACAAATATTATGTAACTTTTAAGAGTCGATATTTTGACTTCAAAAACGAGTTCCAAAGCGCGCGCTTTTTAAAATCAGTCAATAATGAAAACGAATTATTTACAATAAATTTCATCGGGTATCTGTATATAATACTAGTGTATTCATTATTTTCGTTCAAACAATAGTAAACATTATATATAATATAGATTTTTCATATATAAATAAATAATTAGTTATTTAAGCAATATTACTTTATTATTGATGTAAATTACATACATTCCTTTAAATTAAATATAATTTAACTCTAAAATAATAAATAAATCGGTTAATTTCTCCTGCTATTAATTAATTTTAACATTTTAAACATTTCGGGAATCTGTCATTGCCATTTCAGATCGCAACATATATCAGAATTGTGAAGCTGGTTGCAGCAAGTAGAAACGCAGTTTCAGAGAACAACAATAGCAATAATGTTTCATATGTCGTTTTGATATGTACACGCAATTATTTTCCTAATTCGTTTATCCTCGTTTAAGTCGAAAAAAAATAGAAAACCGAAGTCGAATTTCACGTTGGAACATTTATTGTCAAAAAGATGACTTCGGAAATGGAAATATCGACAGAGGTTATGTCGCCACAAGACGTGTTGATTGAGGTTAAAAAGTTTATTGCCGGAGCGGTTCGAATTTCCCATAACACAAACACCGCGGAACTCACGAGGACTTCTTTGTTGCTTTTGAAAAATGTGCCTGCGGCGAGGGACGCGGTTTTGGAGTACTTTTGCTCCATTTTTAATGTCGCCGTCAACAAATATGTCAGGCAAATTGAGGTATGACCATTTGTTTACAATTTTTTAACATACCTAGAACTAAGGAAAAAATATGTTTTTCATCATAAAAATGTAAACAAAAATTGGTTTTCAACATGCGAAATGTCAAGTTAACAAAATAAAAATAATAACAATGTTTGTTAGTGTTTATTTTAGTTTAAATGGCAGTTTCTGCATTTAGAGAGCAAAAAAAGTAAATTTTGATTTTAATTTGGAATTTATTATTTATTTTGAAATTGTATTATTTATTAATTATTATTTAACGTTGAAGTTATTTATTTTATATTGTATTTGCATGTATAAATAAACATTTTATGAAACTGAGGAATTTAAATAAACAAATGTTGCAGGCAAATTTATTTGTTATGCAATTAAGCAAATAAAATATGACCTTAACTAAAAAATAATAAAAAATGTTTATATTCTGTATTTTGAAGACATTTTGTTTTTCAGTCTTATGTAAATGTTTTTTTAATTTAATTCAATTACTCTTAGTTAAATTTTAATTAAAATTTTACATTTCAGTCCAATCAAACTAGTCCAATTCACGAAGAGTCTATTATAGCTGAAATCCATTCTATTTTAAGTAATTTTATAAATGAAAATCCTGAAGCTTGGGCACCAATTATATCAGCATGGTCTTTAGAATTATTAGGTAATTATTAAAACATTATTTCCTTCAAACTGAAAATAATTATGCAATATTGTCACGAATGAATTTGAAATCCATTGTTTTATTTCTTAATTTTCACACAAATCAAATATTTTAACCGATTATTATAAATTATCCATCACTTTTGCATCGCAAATTGATCATCAGGGTATTTAACCATTATCAGATCTGAATAATCCATTAAAAATCATTTTACTCACTTTAAATATAAAATGTATTGGTAGCCCTGCGAGCTACCAACATATTTCATTTTCAGGGCGAGTAAAATATCGTACTGAACGAGGAAAAAAAGTGGTTTCAGGTTGGTAACCCTTCGCCTCTGGCTTGGATTACTAACTTAAAATCACTTTTTTAGTATAGAGTAATATACTATATATCCATACTATACATATCTATTATTCATCACACATGGCAAAGGCCCTTGTGCATATAAAACTTACAAGCCTACAGACCCTTTCCTTCTAGAAAAGAATGCTAAAAATCCCTGAAAATTGCTAAAATTGAGAATTTTCATTTTTTTCAGTATTTTTCAGCATGTCTTTCACACAAGGGTTGCCACTTTTGATAGGTTGAACCTGATCGAGTCTACCAATATTGAGCCTGAAGAAGTCTTATTCATTCCTATAATTCCCAGAGCACTAGCAATTTCTTTCCATTTAAAATTTGTAATGGTTTATTCCAGGGAAGGTATCAACCGAGTACGCGAAAAGGGGAAATCTCCGTGGCAGTTCGGGAATTAATGATTTTTTGCAACAATGGATGTCATGTAGAGCAACTTTAACCCTCATCGAAATTACCTCTCAGTGTTTGCAGTGCCTTATGCACGCCGATACCGAGTCTTGTATAAAAGCCCTATTAGACACGAGTATCGTGCACAGTCCTCACTTTGATTGGGTAGTCACTCACGTGGGAAGTTGCTTTCCCACTACCGTAATCACGAGGGTTCTATCGTGCGGTCTTAAAGATTTTTGTGCCGTTGGTTACGAGCAGGACATAAAGAAGCAAAAATTGAATTCCATTATAGGTATTTTAAGTCATTTAGCGGCGAGTCATTCGCTCGACATAAGAAAAGCTCTGTTAGATTTGTTTAAGGTAATTAATTTATATGAAATTGATGAACAAGATAGTGGTAGAAGGAAATAAAATCAAATTTAATATATTTCAGTGGAGCCTCCAAGAGAATGTGCACGACGAGGAAGAAATAAGAACTCAGAAATTGGCGACCGCTCCATTCTTATTGAACCTGGCAACATTTTCTTATTCGCTGTCGAAAGCGATATTGGTTGACTTTTTTAAGATTTGTAAGTAACAAACGAAAACTCAGCCGTTATTATATATACTGTATATGGGGCTGAAAAGATGGAATCTTTTTATAAAACAAAATGTTTCAAAAAGTTCTGTTATTTATTTTCATAACAGACCCGAAGAATGAAACGTATTTGAAATGAAATACACGAAAGTAACGTTTGTAAATATAGATTATAAAGTCAAATTAATGAAATAAAATCAATAGTAAACAAAATGTTTACATCAAAGGCATATAAATTGGATGTAAATCTAAAACAAAAACAAGGCTTGTTTAGATTCTTACAAAAATAAATTTGTAAAGCGACTGAAAAGTATACTTTCAAATTCAACTCGTGTCTTTAAAAGGGTTTTCCCTGTTAAATAAATAAAAAATAGTACACGCACCAGGGACGCAGCGACGATTAGAGACTCGTGTGAAGTTGGCCATCTTCGTCTCGCGCGACCAACTTCACACTCGTCTATAATCACTGTCGTTCCGTCCTCGGTGCATAACATACTATTGTATTTTAAAGACGTTTCATTTTTCAGCATCATAGTCCCGTAACATAATGACCGGACACCTCAAAACCTGTACCTTTAATTTCAGTGAAACCAGAATTAATGCCGCAACTGGCGCTGTTTGCGCCGGAATGGTGCAAGTATTTCAACGGTCAACCCGAAAAACTCATCGATTTAACCGCGCAATTGGCCTTGGGTTGCGAGCAGGACGCTCTTCACGTGATAAATACTCTTCTGGATGCTAGCTTGAACACCAGCAATGTTGGTTACCATAGCGTGAACGCCGCGCAAAGCGTCAAAAACGTGTGCCGTCAAATCCTGGAGATGATTTTAAAGAAGATAGATTTGCTGTTGCGTACTCAGGATGTACAATCGGTGAACGTCGCGATGCTCGTATCGCTGAAAAATGACTTTCCCAAGATCAAGCCGTTGCTGCTGAATGCAAATCCCCTGCGCGTACAAACCGCCGTCAAATTGTTGTCCTTGTTGGGCACGCTCAGTCCGAACGTTTTGATTTGCGCAGCGACATACATCCTGGAGAACGCCAAGACTAACTTCCATTTGGCCACGCTGGTGCGATTGGTCGTGGACAATGCGGTTCTATTTTCAGCGAAAAAGATTGACGTCGATAACGCCCTGCTCAGTCAGGACTTTTTCACCCAAGTGGTAGAGCGCTGCGTTAGGGAGGCGCAATTCACGAACAACTTCAAGGATTCTAACGCGAGGATTCTGTTTCAGAACTTGACTGTGCTATTAAAGTAAAATTAAAGTAAAACTGAAGAAGGAAACGTTTTCGAAATGTAAAAATTAAATAATATTATATTGTGCACCGAGGACGGAACGACGATTATTATAGACGGGTGTGAAGTTGGCCGCGCGAGACAAAGGCGGCAAAATGACTTTAGAGGCGGGCGGAAATTAGTCATTTTCTGCCCGAGGGCGGTTAGTCATCTTCTACCCAACGGTGGAAATTAGTAATTGTCTGCCCTAGGGCGGAAACTAACGAATTTTCGTCCAATAACGAAAAGTTCTCGTCTATAATCAGTTTTCTAAACGCGGAAAAAAGGCAGTTTCCGTGCACGTGTTACAAAATCTTTATTTTCTTTTGTCTTTATACGCATAAGGGGCTACTTAAAAATAAAATAAAAACAATAACTCATTTTTTTTTGAAAATTTTCCTTTGCCTTTATTATCAAACAATTTTTGGTTACATTTTTAATTAGAGAAACGTTTCATTCTTCAGTTTCAAAATATAAATTTAATAATTAATGGAAAATAACTTATTTCAGTTTAATTAGTTGGATTTGGTATTACAAGTTCAATGCATTATAATTTTAACTTTCATTTTAGGTGGGAAAACAAGGTTCCTTGTCTAAGTTCAAAGTTTGTCTCGCGTGCTATAAAGTACAATTACAAACATATTGCCACGTTGCTTTTAAAAACCGATAACTTTGATTTGGCAAATGATATAGCCGTGACAATCTATACCTTGTGTCTGACGAATGGCGACAGGCATTTACAAAATGAGGGATGCACGGTGAAATTGAAATTAACACGAGCACTTTTACGATTCTTCTTTAATTGTATAGCTGAAAATGGTAAAGTCAATTTTTCATACTTACAATCTACAGGCGGAAAAATTAGTTTTGTTCCAATTAATGAAATGTTCAATTTTGCTTTACACAAAATGTTACCTTACAGACGCGATAAAAAAGGAGAAAGGTGTAAAGATTGTATGCCATTGTCTGAAAGAATTGACTTCTTTCGAAGTACGCAAGGAACTGAATTCCGATATGAGAAATCATTCAGATTTTGTGAATCATTCGTCCATATGTGCTCGTAATTTAGTACTAAGGGAATTAATAGAGCAAAGTATTTTTAACGAACCTGCCAAATACTTCGGAGCGAAGGAAAAGTTCCAACAAAAAGGCGAAGATGCCTTTCTTTTACAACAGAATCACAAACAGGTAAATTGCAGATCAATTTTAAAACAAAACACCTGTTACATTCAATAATTTTATTATAATAATAGATAGTTAAGTCAAATAAAAAAATATGTGTATTAATTGTTTTTTAGGGAACAAGTGTCATGTTGGCGCAAAGGCACTCGTCAGTTTTTCACGCTGGTATCATTGGATATGGCCCGCGAAAATTGCCACCAGAAAATCAATTAGACAAAGAATGCATTACGTTAAATAGAATTTTACTTATAGACCTTATGAAAGTAAGTTTCCAAAGCACTCATCATTGTTTAAAACACTTTTACTCACCTTAAAAATAAAATGTATTGGTAGCACGCAGGGCTACCAACATATTTTACCTTCATGGTGAATAAAATATCGTACTCAACTCGAACAAAAGTGGTTTTAGGTTGGTAACCCTTCTCCTTTAACTTGGGTTACCAACTTAAATCCACTTTTTTCACCGAATTGAGTAATATACTATTATTAAATACTCTCAAGGGAACTGATATTAATTTAAATAATACGTTTCAGTCATGTTGCACTATGTACGAAAACAAACAGTACATCGTGCATTCACAATTATTTAAAATTGTAAGTTTGCTGCTGGTTGAACTTATCTCCCCGGATGTAATGTACAATGGATTACCATGGCCTGACGAGGAATTCACAAAAGTATGACACTCTTTTAATAATATAAAATTATGAATCTTAATATAAATAAAATTTGCTAATAAAATACTTTTAATTAAACATTTCAGGTTACCGTAGAGAGAGATTTACAAATTCGTCGCACATTTAAAGAAGTTCCTCTTTTGTGGAGTTTGTTGGAATTGACCGCGTGGTATCGGCCATCCTTAGCTACTTGTTCTGTACTTTTAAGAGCTATCGCTGCCACGTGTATAGCTAACTGGAATTTAGCAGAAGGCGTTGCATTGACCAACGTGATGGCATTAGGGCAACTTTTACCACCACCACTGGCAAGCATTAGGGATGTCTTGCCAGCTCTCGATGCTCATCAGGTTTTAATAATTAAAATAATTAACATTAAACTGTTCGAAAACCAGTAAACAGTAATGAAAGTTACTCCATGATTCTGTATCTGTTATTTTTCTTTCAATTATTTAATTGTCGATATCATTTTGTTTTTACTTCTTTTAAAACTTTTCTCAAAAAGTAAAAAGAGAAATATGTCATAATTGTAATTTTTCATTCAAACTGGTATTCGTTTAAACATATATGTGTATGTTTAAATAAAATATTTAATGGATAACAATAATTTATAGATTAACACAATAATGAGGGACTGTATATGGGCGTATATGCATGAGAATGTGCCAACACCTACCTTGTTCACTCAAGTTGAGGGTGCAAATATTGCCTGGAGGGACATCGATACTTCAGCTACGAGTGTACGATTTACGAAAACTTTAAGATTACTTCTACTCGCCAATATCCACAATTTGGGATCCTTATACTCGATTCTTTTTTACGATTCAAATAAATGAATATTGTTAAAAAAAAATAAAAAAAAGAATCTTGTAAATATTAACTGTACAAACAAGGATACAATTATTTGAAAAAATTGCATTAATATCAGTTACAAATATTTTTTAACTCGTAAAATAAATGAAATTGATTATTCCTAAATTTTAATGTACACTTTGTCTATAAATCTTAAATTGTAGGAAGAAAATTTTCTACATAATTTAAATACTGTATAATACGTCAGTAATATTATAATAATAAAAAAGGAATATCTCAAAAAGCACGTATTATTTTCAAACTACCCTGGTTTAAAGAATATAAAGCTTCGACCTCAAAAATTCTTTATTTATAATAAAGAAACTGGGATGTGTTATGGAAAAGTGAGGAAACAATTTTTAACTATAAAGTTTATTTTAAAATATGCGTATCAATAAAAAAAACACGTACATACATAACAGACGGAAGACTTAAAATCTTTTTTTCTCGACCGGAAGGCAATAAGGTTACTTTGACTAATCATTGACGTGCGGGAAAAATCGAATTCAAAATTACCGAAATCCCAGCGATACAAATTAAGACAGAATCAGATTTCAATTTCAATCGACACAATTTCTCAATCACATTTTGAAACACATATCCCAATCATTTTTCAAGTTACAACTTCAATTACAACAACGCTTACCGCGATTTCGGTAATTTTTAACAGCAAAAGACTGCTCAACCGCTCGTTTGAGCTTTGCTCAAAATTTGATTTCTCTTTGCAGTCAATTAGGCGCTAATGTAAACTGCCGACAATCTCGAAACCCAAACATTTCGGTGAAACTATTTTCATTGAAATGTTCCTTTTGATTCTCATTCTATTCCGTTTACATTTTATGATTTATTACAATTGGTTCAAAAAGTATGTAAGTCCTATTCAACTCGATTAAAAATTGTATTAAAACTTAACGAAACTGAATAGTATCACTATTTAGGAAAAAATCCAATTGAAACTCATACTATATTCTTACTAAAGAATGGGATTCGGTAGAACTAACCGCCATTGGTCAAAAGTACAACTATTTTAATAGGAATTAACAATCGCGCGAATTTTTTAATTTTGTATAAAATTTCATTTAATTTTTGTTACTTTTTAAATAGTTAGACATTGAACCAATAGATCGCGCTCCTATCATATTCTAATTCTGAATAAAGTAAAATTTTCAACAAATTTCAATTGGTTTTCGCTCCGAACAAAGTTACGATTCAATCCTATTAAATTTCAATAGGTTTTAATCAGATCCAATAAGAATCAGCCGTCCTTTGAACTAGGGTATACTTTCATTTCGTTTTATATAGTAAAAATGTTCCAGATATAGCGTTACAAAGTTATAAACACGCCTCGAAAACCCTAAATCTCTAATGTGTCGACTGCGTTCTCGTGAAGAATTGTAAATCAATTCGAAAAAAGCACACTTCTTTAGCCAAACGGATCCTGCGCGAATTTTGTTGGGCCGCGGCTATCGAATTGCACATTTATATTGCTATAAATATTCGAGCCTACGTCGAAAAGTAATTTTTAGCCAAATCACATTTCTAGCTTTGGAAACTCAAATATAATTGCTGCTCTGTTCTCGGCAATTGTTCTCCACGTTACTGCGCCATTTGGAAATAAATTGAAATGAAAAACGAAATCACACGATTAAAATTCGTCGCCCTGACTAGAAACGAAAATAAAAATGAGAAGAAAGTCCCAAGTAATAGCCTCGTGATACTATCCAAATTCAAATCCAAAATATTACACGAAATCGCCTTAAACTCTATAAATAATTAACACTTTTTTTTAATTAACTGCATAAATAGTTAATAATAATATTAATAATAATATTTAGTTAATAATTATCGTGTATAAAAATTATCATCCTCTCTGATTCAATATACAAAAAACAGAAAGCGCCCCTTAAAGGTTGACGAAAAGAGTCTGAATGTAAAAGTAAGACTATTGACAAAGACAGAAAAAAGGGAAACAAAAATCTCTTCGTCTTCAATTTGAGAAAAAAAAAAGTATTTTGATTTCATTTTAATTCATCGTATACTCAAATTCAACTGTTTCGCGGAACAAAACAACTCTTTAAATTCTATTACAATGCGAGGAACACACCCGTGCAACACGAATAATTTACTTCAACATAAATTCCACTTTACAATATAAAAAAGCTAAACCACTCAAAACCCGTTATGTTTGCTGTAAAAAAAGTTGACCGATCGTACCTTCGACTGTTCAAAAGTCACTTCGATCGTGTATAATTGACGAAATATTTGTAAAAATTAAACATCCCATATATAATTCGAATAGCGTATTCCATATAATAATCACATATATATATAATATTTATATGTACATATATGATGGCGTACAAGTTCATAAAAGCGATCATATATGCCCACACACGTATATTTTTATTTGAACTTGGAGAACAAATATAGCAGATTTTTTGGTACCAATAAAAATTACAGTAAAACCTCGGAATGGTCCATAATTATTCTTATCTCTTAAATACTTTCATAGATGAAAATGGATTTAACCATTCGGAGATTCTCCTGTATATCGAAGTTAACTAAAAAATATAGTTAACCCAACTATAATAATTGGCGAGAAACCCAGTAAACCATACTTCTATGGTTAAATGTACTATTTTATAGTTAATGTAACCAAAAACTATGGCCAGGGTTAAAATCTGCTACATTTTTTCTGAATGTGTAAACCAATCTTTGATTCGTCTTTGATTGCAAATTGATATATGATTACTTATGGGCTACATTCCACTGTACTAATAGCTTCAATTAAAATTGACTTAATTGACGAATGGCACCACGAAGATTTTATCATTCACATTTTATCTTGCTCAAAAATAACTGCCAGCTTACGCTTAAGTATCTTACTTCCCTTCTCTTTGGTACTTTTGATCTTTACTTTAAATGCATACGATTGTTTTAGAACGAGATTACGAGATTGAATTCGTTCAATGTACGTCGATTTTCGTAGCAGTGCTTAAGTCGTCATTCGATGGAAGAGGCGTTACGATGGTCAGATGGCGTTGGCAGTGACTCGAAGTAATCCATGGATGCGTTGTTTCTACAAGTTACATTAAATGAGATTATTATTTTCTTATTATCTTCGTATTTTCTTTTGTGAATAGATATTTATTGGAAAGATATAATCACTCTGTGGGTATTCTGTTAGCAAATTAGGTAATAGTATATTACTCAACGAGGACAAAATTGGTATTAAGTTGGTTAACCCAAGTCAAAGGCGAAGGGTTTTCGAGGTAGGGCTTTTCCCCTTCTTCCAAGAGGTTCCACCTTTTTCCACGAGGTTTCACAAAATCACGAGTTTAAGTTTAAGCAAATGGGGGAAAAGGCTATAAATTCTACAGGATAAAAAGTAAAAAGTTACAGGATAAAGGATAAACGAGACTTCTAATAAGTGGGTGGTTGAAAATTTCCTTACAGAAGTTCTAGGCCAAGTCAATCTGAACGTAAAGGGAAAGAGAAGAAAAAAACTTATTCATTTAATTACCTAAAATGCCTTTTATCTTCACCCTTTCCCTCGTCCCTCCCATCGGAATTGCCATTGTGGTATCCGTTCTTTTGGCCATAATCAATTGGAGAACATCTGCTACTGTATCCATCCTGACTCGGCGATAATAAATCTTCGAAATATTTCACAGTTCTAGGCTCCAGGTTGGACGTGCTGTATTTGTACTTTCGTGGTAACGTACAATTGGCCCGGGACCCAGAGTAAGGCGACAAGAGGGAGCTGTCATCGAGCGACGAATACTTTCGGAACGACTGGGGATACTTTAGCAGAGGATCATGGGTGGAAGACGGAGATACCAGGCCGGAATCCAACAGGGTTGGACTTTTCAGGTCCGAGTACGAGGAGATGCTGCCATCCGAATATCTGTCTTTTTCAACTGGAGACTTTCTGCAGGAAGGAATGTCCTCGCCGTAAAGACTGTAACACTTTTCAGGATTGCGTCGATTGGTCAGACTTCCAGCACTGGATCTGCGAATGTGTATTTTGTTTTAGTTTATAATACATTAAATATTGTTATTAATTTAGTTACCATTGCTATTATATGGCCAAAGTATGGATAAGGTCAAACTCTGTTTACTGCACATTAAGTCAAAGTTTGATAATATTTTTGTTATACGCAATTAGTGCTCCACTTATTTCTTGTTAAGAAGTAATTACGATACAATATAGATCTTTATTGTGTAAGTAATTATTATATAAAGTCCTGTTCCAACCCTGTTAAAATAATCTAGCTGGGATCTTACATAGGAATTTGGCACCGAAAATTAGCTAATTTCCTAGGTAGTTATAGAATCTTGCCTAACTTCCTAGCTGGGGTCCTAGGTCGGAATTTAGGATCAGACATCAACTAGTTTCTGATCTAGGATCCCAACTAGGAAACTAGATAAGATCCTATAACTACCTAGAAACCTACTTAGGAAACCAGCTGATTTCCAGTGCAAAATACCTGTGTAGGATCATAACTAGTTTTTTTTTAACAGGGAAGGTATCTATTGCAATTAGTTTTATTACAGTTTCCACTGCGACTTATGTATGAGTCACAATAACAATGAAATAAACTATTACAAGAAAACATAATAAATATTTCATATTATATAATAGAATAAAAATTTTACTTACAAATTACCTTAAAACACAAATTATATTAATATACAAGTGAATAAATCACAACGAAAAAGAATAGGAATAAATTGAAATATTGTCATACACAAACATTAATTTGGTTTACCAACGACAAGACACTTTTTTTCAATAAACATATCTATAATTATGACAAATTTATTATTGCCAACATAAGTGAGTATCAATAAGGTTGAACTCATTGACACTGACTTACTAAATACTAGCCTTTTCAAAACCGAATCTTAGTTTGGTCCCCTAGAATAGAAGAAACAATTATCTGCTGTGTTAAAAGAAAAACCTGTTAAATTTAGCTCTAAATCCAAATCAAATTCCAAATGGCAAAATACAATTATTTTTTGAAAAAAAAAAAAATTTTGCTAGATTTCTGTTATTTGGCAGAAGAAAAAGATAATGATTCCAAATATATCCTCACCTTGACGATCCAAAACTAAACTTCCTTGGCAATGTTAAACTTGAGGTCATACTGATCCCAGATGGCGTGGCCGTCAAAGGAGTTTTCCTTTTTCTGTCGTTAAATCTGGAATAGAAACTTTTCCTCCTGATACGATCGATTATCGATTCCTGAGTATCACCGCGCAGATAAAGAGAATATGTGGGGGAGGTGGGGGAGTGAAGTTCGCTTGGGGCGCGACTGCCGAAAACGTCCGTCGAACAAATGGACCATGAGTCCAGACTTTCAACGTCTTCTGCGGTCGAACGGTCGCTGGGCGCGTCTTTCGCAGGAACTAAGGGGGGAAAAAACTTTGTAGAACTTTATTAACGTGTTTCCAGATGTGCTTGTGTAATGTGTAACAGTTATTTCATTTTCAGTCTTATAGTAAAATCTTCAAATCGACAAAATTGTCTAGCTAAATATTTGTAAATATTTCATTAAAAAATATAAAATAATTTATAACTCTATTTTTTTTTCTGTATATTCTTGTATTTTAGATTATTATTATCATTAGATAACAGATAATATTTAATATATTATTATTAATTATTTATTCAAATTCTGGTAAAAATGTATATAAGATAGATGTAACATTTTTAGTTATACAATTTTTAAATAAAATTTTTGAAATGCATTATATTATCTCAATCAAAACAAAAATCAAAAACAAATAAACAAGATACATGTAATATCTTAATGAAATTTTTATATAATATAATAATATAATATAACGTAACAATAGTCATTCATTATGACTAATATTAAACTTTTTATTCCATTGAAGGGTGACTTAGACAGAATACCGTAAATATTGATAATCAAAAATTCTTAATTTAACAAAAACAAACAACACCTATATTTCTATACCAATCTTTTTATATTCGGTTAAAATATAATTTTGTTTTATTATAAAGATTTTTTTGCACACAACTATAAACAAATATCTCAATATTTAAATGAAATTTTGAATGAAATCGATATTATTGTTGTTAGCGTTTAACTATTTTTTACCAACTTAAATACATATTACGAAATTGGACACATTACTGTCCAAAGTGTCGTTATATATAGTTTCGAGTGTATTAAAATCTTATTTCAAATACAAATTCAAACTGCTTATTATAGGTATTCTGTCTACTTCTTTACTATCGTTCTCCTAAGACTGTTAAGTACCTAAAACTCCAGAGGTCGATTGTGGCATCTCTTTCAAGGTCACGTCTGGACTGATACCCTCCTGTTTAACCCCCTCATCTGCCTCCACCTCCTCCCCTCTAATAACCTCCCCCATATCCTGAACCTTTTCCACTTCCACCTTATTCTTCAACGCTTCGACATCCTGAGCCATCAGTGGTTTATCGATCACTATTTCGTGACCCAAAATGGACGCCTTATGTGTCATCTTGCTCAAACTTGCTTTCACTTTTTCCTCCGAATGTGCACCATTATTTTCCGCCATCTTCTCACCTACCTCTTCTTTGGAACTATCAGTTTTATTTATCTCCTTTCTCATGGTTCCATTGTTCCTGAATGACGAGTGTTGTGGAATTTTCGAGAAGTCTAGTTTCAAATTACTTCTGTTCTTTTTCGGTTGGCAATTTGTCACCGCGGATGGCGGTTTTGTTGCAGACTCTTTCATCGACTCGCTCCTCTTCGCGGAATTTTGAGTTTCCGGACTCTTTCTCTTGATTTTAACCGGCGCATTGGTAATTGTTTCCGGTACCACTTCTCTCTTTACAGATGACGCTCTCGAAACGGGTTTCGTGGTAGGAGACAATTTATCAGTTCCGTTAGCTTTATCTTCGCTGCCATTAGCTGTCTTCTTCACAACTTTTTTCACAACGCGTACAATTTTCTTTTTCTTTTTAGCCCCATCCTCATTACCCTCTTTTTTCTCATCACCTTCTATTTTCGGAGCGGTCGAATTAACTTTCTTTTTCAGTACCGACGTCTTTGGCTTTTCCTTCTCCTTATCCTTTTCCGTCTGCTTGTTATCCATTTTCTCGGTCAAAACTTGGCTCGGTGAATCGCTCTTCTTCTTCTTTACCAATGCCTTTTCTGGCGACTTTTTATTCTCAGTAACTTTTACCGCACTGCTTTCTTTCTTTATAACTTTGTCCGGACTCTGTTTCTTTGGTAACTTCGAACCCTTCGCATTCTCCGGACTGATTCTTCGCGGAGGACTAGTTTTGTTATCCTTTTCGACTGGCTTCTTCACTTCCTTCACTGTTCCGAGCTTGCTATCATTCTTTACTAGTTTCGTTGGAATTTTGCTGGTTGACGGTGACTCTCCAGTCAATACTCCATCAGACCTCGAGCCTTTGTAAGCAGTACTTTTCTTAAATTTACTCAAAATATTACTCTGACTTTTCGTTTCCTCATTGTTCCTGAAGATCCCCAAAACCGAAGACACTTTGCTCTTCGACGAAGAATTCTGAACCGGCGCATCATTTACCCGCGGCTGTTCCACTTCTTCTTTTACCTGAACTTCACTTTCCTGCGGTACCTCCACCTTTTCATCGCTCGACCTGAACTTGTCCAATTTCTTCTCCAAACTCTGAAGGAAACTAGGTTTCGTAGCCGGTTTCTCATCTTTGTTATCGATGGTACTCTTCGCAGCCAGATTCGCTTCGTTCTTCAATTCCTTCTGAGGAATCTCTTCCGCCTTCTTCTTCGTAAACCTACTCTTCCTTCTCTCGTTCTCCGCAGCCTTTTGAGCCTCCTGCTCCTTCACGTACTGACTCTCTTCCCTGGGTGTGTCAAAGAAGTCCGGCCTTAAGAAACGCGAAATTCTCCTCTGGGTCTTCGGCTTCGGTGGTTTCTCCGCTTCTTTATTCCCGCGGAAGAACTTGCTGAGCAGCGATCTTTCCGGTGATAATGAACGCAGATGAAGCCCTTCTTGAGAACCCCCGAAGCTCTTTCCCGACGGACAAGGGTCTCTACTCAACGAACTCGATCTCGTTCTCAGATTTGGCAAGCAATTCCTCCTCTTGGCGATGGTGGCGCTCGCAGCGTCCGATATGGCACTTAGACTGTCCCGATCATAGCTGTTGTAATTTCCCTTTGAAATTCCCAAATTTTTCAGCTTCGACTCCTTAATTAAATTCTCCGCTGCCAGCAAACGGTTCTCAAACTCCCTGCTCCTTTGATCGGTGATAGTGCTGGAACTTTCGTTCGGAGAAGTATCGCAAGAGGTGGTCGAATTGAGCTCAGAGGTCGCTCTTGTCGTCGACAGGCTGAGACTCATACTGTCGTCGTTAGGTTCCTCCTGGATCTTTTCGTTCTGGAAGGGCTTGTCCCGCTTCTTTCGATTCAAATTCACGAGAAGTTTGGGGAGTGGTGGCAAAGAGGCGCTGGTGTCGTCGTCATTGTAGGTGGCGTCGTCGTCGTGGCGTTCCGTGTCTTCGAACAAGCTGATACTTCGGTGCGTTCCCCGGTCCAAGCTGTACCTGTCGCGCGAATCCAACAAGCTGTTCGCTCGACGGATGTTACGATTCAATGCGGACCGTTTTTTCTCTAGCTGGTCCAGGACGGATCCCGGGTACCGGTAATCGGTGTCGTTGATCCGGTACTTGTCGCGCGTGGCCGATGGCGACCTCGGCAGCGATTGGCGCGTCTGCTCGATGAACTGACGGCTGAGCCGTCGCGCCAAACTTGGTGTAAAGTTTTGCTCCAGCGACTCTTGCGCCTCTTTGCGCAACTCTTCGCTCTTGGCCTCGTCCTGGTTCACTTTATCTGCAAACAATGGGAAGGAAGTCGGTGCTAGTTTAGAGGAAATAAGAGGTCCCCCAGTCTTAGTTAATTGATTTTTCGACATAAAAAAAAAAGAACACTTTTCCTTTTCTTTGCTTTTATTTACACTTTTCCATTTTGCTTGTTTATTTTTGGTGTGCTTTTAGTTTACAATTAGGCTTATATAAAAGTCAGTATTCAGTTATAAAATTGGTATCTTTGTCTTTCTCGCGTCTCATCAGTGGCATGCAAGTTAACATCGAGCTTTTTCGTTGATACTAAGAGTGCTTCCTCGCTACAGCCGGCAGCCACTCCGTTGATTCGTCCATAGTGCAACTTTTCACAATTCTCGATCAACAGAGAGCAGAGCCTGGTGCTTTGCAGAATCACGTTAAACAAAGTAATAAACTACATTGAGTCAAACGTTAACAAAGGTAACGAAACAAAGTTCTTGAATTAAATATATCAAAGTAACGCTGTAAAATGAAAATAATTGTCTGCAGAAATGAGCGGTTAAAAGTTATCTAATGCCAATTTCCTCGAATTACTACCGGTCAACGATCTTGCACACTCTGCAGAAAAGACGAAAGAGATTGGAAGAACAAAATTTTAGTTTTAGGAAAGGTAGGTTCCTAGGTAGTTATAGGATCTTCCTAGGAAACTAAGGAAGATCCCATAACTACCTAGGAACCTACCTACGAAACTAGCTGATTTCTGGTGCCAGGTAGATTCCTAGGTAGTTGTAGGATTTTGCCTAGTTTTCTAGCTGGGGTTTTAGGTCAAGAACTAGTTGATCTCTGATCCTAAATTCCGACTTAGGACCCTAGCTAGGAAACTGGGTAAGATCCTTTAGCTACCTAGGAACCTACCTACGAAACTAGCCGATTTCCGGTGCTAAATTCCTATGTAGGATCAAAGCAAAATACCACTGCAGGTTTATATCACCTTTGTTTTTGCAGGGTATGCAAAATTCTGATCACAGTAGCATTTGGATGGTCTTTTTTTTTTGTTTAATCTCCCATCTCTGGCAGACTCTTCACGTACCTCTTGTTTACTTAATGAAAACATAAGCACGCACACACGCATACACATATACACCGGTATAAAATACACGAGCGACGGAATAAATTATTTCACATCTAAAACTAACGAAACTTTCGTTTACATAAAATATCAATGAGCGTAAATAAATAAACACAACAGAAAGTTCAATCGTGTAATAAATACAAAAAACATTATTTCACAATCAGTTGACATGAAGGACTGTTTACTCACGTCGCCGTGTGACGGATATATAATATGAAAGTCTAATATAATATATTAAATATAATACATAATAGCGTTATTGTAACATGCTTGACAATATGACAAAATTTTGTTATTTGATAAACTCTTCAAAAACACAACAAATGTTTACAATCTCATTCGTGGGTTAGTTTGGCTTGCGTTATACAATAACAAAAGAAAGAAGGGAGAGAAAAAAAAATATAAAACAAAAGGTTCCCGCTTCATTCCACCGTCTTTCAACAACAAGCCGCATACAAGTCTTAGGTATTAAATCATAAGAACACGCGAAAAAAAAAGAATAATCAATGGCGATAGTTCCACGATTATCGTTGGTCATTAAACAAAAAGAAAAAGAGCAACGGTACTGCCGTAGAGTCGCTATCTCGCTTCGGTCGGTGGCGCCACCGTCGGTGCAGATGGCGCTGCGCTTCGTGCACGATGGTGGCGCCACCCACGCGGCTGATCGTTTATCATTTCAATGTCGTGTGTTTCGCACTGAAATTCTTGTCTCAAACATTTTCTGCGTTCTTTTTTATTATTATTATTATTATTATTATTATTATTATTTCGTGTATCGTCTCAGCATCGCGACGCTTTGTCGAATATCCGTGGGCGTGGCTTCTTTTGCAACTAGCGTGAACTCAAAAATAAATGGACCGTGGAAAATGTAGATGTCGCTACAATCGATATAGATTCTCAAATGGACTCTTTCTGTTTCTCTTTTCTGTTCTGGTTATTATTAACTATTATTATTTCTTTGTCGGTTTAAATTCTTTTTCAATCAAATAGTACCTAACTTGATTTGGTTTGTCTACTGGGAATTACCGTCGGCCCGTCTACGCAGAGTCACTTGCACGGTCGCTGTAACAACCGTTAGAAAAAAATTAGACAAAAAATTGAGATCAAATCGTGGGGAGTGGGGGTGTTGGGGAGTGAAGGGGTGGGGGGAGATGTTGTATTGGAGGAACCGTTGGTGTGTTCAGATGTCGCTGACATTTGTGGAGTACATTCACGGTGTTAGAGCTAAGTTCTGGCAATTTCTACGCTTGACATTGATTGTGAAAAGAGAAAAAAATATTTTTAATTAAATTTTTTAGAAAATTCCGGCAAGAAGAGAAAAGAATGACCACTGATTGAAGAGTCGACGATAGACTTGTGTGTGTGTAGGTGTGTAGGGGTACGTTTGCTTTGTGGCGCTTTGTTATGTATTAAACTATAGATTTTATTTTTTTTTATTATTTTTTGGATAATAGGTCGTATCACTGGTGTTGTTTCGTATTTTGCTTTTACGATACTGACGAACTGATACATGTGTGTGCAGCCATGCTCTCGAGAAAATTATATGAAGGGATAATTCGACATTGATGACAAAAGTACGACAATTTGCGTTTCAACATTACGACTACGGCGTATTACAAGGTTTCTATTTTGGACAAGGAAAGTGCAATTCAATAAATTAAACAAAACAATAAGCGCAAAGCGATAATTGCGATGATTTCAGTCGAGCTTACTATTGATCATTACTTTGTTATATATATTATTATCAATTACTTGGCGAAACTTAAATTTCCATAAATGTGCAATAATTTATTACTAGAAAAGTAACCAGATACATTATCAATAATAAAAATATCTCCAAAACTTGTGACAAATTGTGCAAATTAAATAATATAATCGAATCCTCGCAATTACTTTCTCTATTTATTTTTCAAATCGACCGCCAATTTTGGCGCCACCTCGTGGGATACGACTGCAAAACTTGGCGCGAACCAAAGAGAAAAGCACACCCGATCGCGTTTCGCGCGCTTGGTAAATGCAATTGAAAATGAAAGCAAAAACAATATTATTCTGTACAGTAATGATTATTTAAGTAGCGTAAAATTAATGAAATAAAGGAACACCAACAAAAAAGAGAAGAAAAAACGGTAAAGTGGCGCCACTAGGGGGCGCGCTGCCAAGCGCAATCGCGGTTAAATTGCACTTCAGTGTCTCGACCGGTCACACAAATTGCGAGTCAGTAAGCCGTTACGTTAATGTAAGACAGATGGAGCGCCAAGCGACAATTCACGAACAAAATGAGGCAATTAGTCTTAAGTGAAACATATGAGTAAAAGCATGCTCGGTGGTTGTTTTTCATTTTATACAGATAAGTGAATGATTGGAAAGACGCTGAAATGAACTTTCATTTCGCTTCGAAACAAAAGATATTTGACCTTTCGATCGATCGATTCTTGTCGGTTTACACCAATCGCCAGAGTTACTGATTAATGGTAGTGAAATTAAACACTTACATATTCTTTAAATTAAATTTGATGAAACAATTTGACGTAAGAATTATTATTAAATCGATGTGCAACGTTACCCGAATGGAGTGTCCAATTAAAAACATCCAGTGTGAAATATCCAGCGATATGATATAATGTTTCTTATATAAGATTAAATTATTTATTTTATAATTATAATATATATTATTTGTATATATATACACTAAGAAGTTGTAAAATTTAATGTATTATTAAAACATATGAATTTAATTATTATTTATTATCAATAATAATTAGTAGGGTTAACACTGTACACTCGAAACTATGAATAACGAACTGTCATCTAACAAGTGATTGGAAGTCGGTTTTGGCGCGTAAATTTAAACGCTCGAAAGTGATACAATTAGTTAAAATATAATTTTTCTTTTTTTATGCTTAATATTTAAATGAAAATTGTAAAAACAGTGACGTTACTGCTGTCATTGTTTGTAAACATTTGTTACCAACCTGAATATGTATTATGATGTTGGACAGACTTAACTTAAATCATTAATACGTCGTTACTTGTAGATTCGAGTGTATTATAACTTGTAAGTTGTAAAAGAAGATTGATAATAAAATATTTTTAAGACAAAATGAGCTATGTTGTTCCTTTACTATTTTTTTATTGTAATTCCATGTACATTTCACGTTATTATTAATAATAATATCGTCTGGATACTTGTATAGTGGACGCTTTCAATTTTACCCCTCTTTTATTGAACATGATGGAAAAAGAAGGAGATTAGTAATGAAAATTAAAAAAGAAAAAAAGAAACAAAAACCCAAGAAAACAAAAAGAAAAACAGAGGAAGCTTGCAAAACATTGCCAGGTGAAAATAAAAATAAAATGAATTACTGAACAAGTCAGAGATCAGTAAAGATGAGTGTTAATGAAAAATAGCGGAAGAATGAGAAAAAAACCATAAGAGAGAAAAAGAGAGAACAGAAAAAAAAAGATAAAATATGTGCTTTGTCTATCAACGACTCGACAACAGCTAGGTACATTCTAGGAGATGCAGATCGAATGTCATCCAATTGATTTTTAACCTCGCTTCGTCATCTGCCAGTTGTTATCTTAACTGGTGACAAAAGAACACTGAGTTTCAAGAAGCTACTTAGCAAAAAGTCGACATTGACTTATTCCGTATTAATGTGTACTTTGTATGTACATTATTTTTGACTTCGGTTAAGAAAACGAAAAAATGTAAAACAGAAAAACCAATTTTTAAAAAAAAGGATAAAAAAAGTGGAGCAAAACAGAGTTACAATAATCAAAAGATATAAGTCATGCTTAGCTCTTGATTTTTGCTATGTAGCACGTTGAACAATAATACAACATCGACTACTTTTGCGTTTCACAGTGAAATTTTCTTGTACTCCTCCTCTTGTGGATTCCTCGATAAACCAAATTATTTTCAATTAAACATGGTAATGTCGAATAAATTTCCACGATAATATTTACTATGCTATACGAGAATATTATACATCAAAGTCTGGTGTTGGTGTGCAGAAAGTTTGTACCTTTAATGGAAGAATGAAACGTTTTTAAAATGGAGCATATAAAAAAACAATTTCCTTGGTGCATAATATACTTAAAAATAAATGTAAATATAAAACAAAAACAAAGTAAGTTTAAATTTTCTATGCTGAAAATGTTTCATTTATCAGTACCATGCACCTCTAGTGACTTGAACTAAACTTAAGAGAATCCAACATGGCCTCTTATCGGCATAACTGATATCTTAAAATTCCAACATAAAAATCGAAATATAAGAGAACAAGTCGATTCTCTCATACTTCATATAAACGTATACAAAAAATGTAATCATTATATTCATAATTAAAAGTAGAAAATGAACCGCCGTTTGCGAAGTGAGAAAAAAATGGCGGTTTTTTCAAACCATATCAATATTAACTGATATATTATATATTTATATTTCTTTTATTACAAAAAATTTTGGTTTATCGAGGCATCTACAAAAGTGCCATTCAGTTCGCTTGAAAAAAAAAGGAAAAAAAAATTGAAAAAGAAAGAAAGAAAAAAAATCTTACAATTTGTAGGAAAACGTTTGCTTACCTCGTGGCGAGTTGTTACTGCTGCTGCTGCTACTGCTCGGGGTTTCGAACACGCTTTCGCGTGAATTCGGCATTTCCGAACGTCTGAAATCTCGGCTGCTGAATACGCTGTCCTTGTCGCGGCTCATGGAGCGCCTGAATTGGGATTCCGAAATTCGCCTAGTCACAATGCAATAAACAACAGTTACTTTTCAACGAACAAACGAGTCGGCAAGTTTTACAGAGAAGTGTACATTAAAAGCTACAAGCGTGCTTTGTTTTTTGCTCTGATTTATTATTATTGACTGTTATTGTACTGAGTTTCTAGTGGGGGTGAACAAACGAAGTGTTAAAAAAAGAAAGAAAAGTGGAAACAACGACTGTTTCCATTTTTGCACGTTTCAACATTTTGAGCTATATTGGTTCCGTGAGTTTCCATTTTATTTTTATTATTATACAATTAACCTGTGTAATTTTCAAATGATTATTTCGTTCCAACCTTAACTACGGTAGGGATGAGAAAGGGAATTGTAATAGTACTGAGCAAGGAGAACTGCTTTGCAATTGAAGTCACAGTTTGCTTGAGTTCTACTGACATATTTTCTGGTTTACTCGCATTTGTGCGGGAAAAAAGCGAATATCATACTTTAAAAATTAACAACTATGATACCAAGATTTTCCATAGAAACAATGCAAATTGTTTCACTTATTTCACTATCATTAATCTAAATTTTACAGCTTTATAAGCATATGTATTGAGATTTGATTTCAGTGAAATCGGTTTGAAAACATAAATGGTTGTAAAGTGTTAATTTTTAAAGTGCATAGAAATATGAAGGAAAGTACGTGTAATATTGCTTTGGTCAGAAAAATGACTTTATGGTTTGCAATGTCACCTACAAATCATTGTATCATCCATAAAATTTATTTTTTAAATGCATAAAGGACTAAAAAAATGAAAATAATAACGACTGTTATTGCTTTTCTTTGGTTAATTTGCCTTTTGGCATATTTATAATCAATTCTTGTTTACATATTTGATATGAAAAACATTTTTTGTTCATCATGTATGAAAAGTGACCTTTTTCGTGCTTCCATTGCGAGCACATTGGTAGCCCTGTGGGCTATCAACATATTTCATTTTCACGGTGAGTAAAATATCGTACTCAACTCGAACAAAAGTGGTTTCAAGTTGGTAACTCTTCGCCTTTGGCTTGGATTACCAACCTAAAACCACCTTTTTTCTCGTGTAATCATATACTATTTTTATTCAGTTCCATTATTCAAACTCTCTTGAACTTTTCTATATCTTTTCCATTAGAATTGCTAAAACTTTTATTCACAAAGTGAAGCCAGCTTAAATCGCATTTCTGAACAGGACCAATCGTCACAATTTACAACGTACTTTGCTCACAGAACGAACTACAATCTCACAATTATAGGTTTTCGCATCGACTCACGTTGACATCGCCTGCGATTCGTAGTGACTCTCGTAGCTTGCACAAAATAAATAACAATCGCTTAATGAATCGTTGATGGAACGACAAGCGGCGCCCCCTACCCCCCCGTTCATCTCTTCGCTTTACACACGTAACACAGCACGTCGTGTATGAAGAATTTGGACACCAAGTAGTAGAAGAGAAAGAATATTATGTACCTGGAAAGCGGCTGGTCGTGCAGGCCGCCGGCGAAGCTCTGCGGGTTCGAGGCCATTCGATTGAGCAGCCGACTATTGGGGAAACCGCTGCCTTTGCCGTCGTCCACGTTCAGTCGCTGCGTCAGACTGCGCACGCGCGACAGAAGCGTGGAAAACAGGTTCTCCGCGGTCAGCAGCTCAAAACCGTCGTCGTCGTCGTCCTCGCCGGACGACAGACTGTCCGCGTGTTCCGACATCTGCCGGAAGGGCCGTGAACTGCGCAAACGGTGCATGTGCCTGGATAATATTTAGAAATTTCGTTAAAAACAGAAAGTAACGGTAAATATTGCAAAGGAATAGTATAGTATGCACCGAGGAGGGAACGATAGCGATTATAGATTAGTGTGAAGTTGGCTACGTGAGATAAAGGTGGGCAAATTCTAGCGAATCAGTAATTGTCGTTTTGTCCTTGGTGCATATACTACTTTTTTGTAATAAGAGTAAAGAGAATGTTCTGGTTTCGTTCTGTTTAGAAAAAAGAAATCAGTTGATTTTAGACGCAAATGGAAACTAGTGGTTTTCTGCCCTAGGACTGGAAACTAGCAATTTTAAACGCAAACAAAAACTAATGGTTTTCTTCCCTAGGACTAGAAACTAGCAAGTTTCCATCCTAGAAAGGAAAGTTCTCGTCCTTGTCTATAATCCAGCCAGTTTCCGTCTTTCAAACAGGACGGAAACAAGGAAGTTTCAGTGCATGTTTTACAAAAAATCTATTTCGCGAGCGTTCACCTGTGCAATGTTGGGAAATCATCTTCACTCGCATCCGACAAAAGCGAGCTCATTCGTCTAGGCTTGCCAAAGAACCGCGGTACGCCTGCGCTGGTTGGAGTACTGTTTTTGCTATCAGGTTCAACACTGCCAGATCGTGGGGTCACGTACCCTCCCCCTTCTACCGCGATGGGAATAATGTACTCTCGAGGGCTCTTTCTAATTGGCTCTGGGCCGATAGTCGTTGAACCTAGAGCGCTATCTGTATCCGATTCCGCAGTCGATTGTCGAGACAGGGAACTTGAACGTTGAGACATGGACCGTTGCGACGTTGGCGGCTTCGGTGGTAGTGGCGCCCCCGCCATTTTTGACTGACTTCTTTGATTATCCGCTTCAACCTATGAAATATTAATAAACGGTTTTAATATGAGTATACTAAGCAGTGCCATCTCGAGGAATTGATCTCTAATGTACAAAAATGATGTTTTTGGCGAAATAATTTACCTGAATAGGAATAATTCTTTCTTTGCTAGATCCGGAAGATACTGGAGATGAGACGTTTGACTGATTTGCTTCCGGCTCCAGACTCGTGCTTCTGTTCATAGGCGGCACCACCGCCGCGACCGGAAATGCAATTTCAGACTTCTGCGTGCGCAACTTGCGTGGGTAGTATCCGACTTTGGCCTCGACCTCAGACTTGAAAGCAGTTTCCGGAGCCTTGACCCCTGCCAAAGTGATTTCCGCACGAGACGTTTTTCGCGGCCGCGGCAAGGTGGCGCTTTTGAGTGTAATCTCCATTTTACTGGACTTGGTCTGTTCTTCGGAAGACGGTTGAGTCGGTTCTATCGATGATACCTTTTGAAGTAAAAAGTAAAATGTGAAAATACGTATTGTATAATAAGCTAATTGTTGAATTTCGCTTTCGGATAATATATTGTACACTGAATGATGATGTTTAATTTCTAACGGTCAAATAAATTAGAAATAAGACTAATTTGAACGGGACTAATAATTTTATTTGATAATAGCTCCTTTTTTTTGTTATCATGGTTAGGTAGTAGAGGATATAATGAAATAACTCGTTAGTCCAGGTTAGTCTTCAGATACATGACTAACTCTATTGGGAAAATCTTACGTAAAACTCGTTGAAACTTATCTAACTTCCACTAAATCCCTAAAACTCAAACTCAATTTGATCGTAGACTTTATCTAAAAACGAGATATATCATTGACGGATCAATTTCGATTTCATACAGTGAAGTGTGAATTCATTTAGGTAATAATTATAGCATAACAAAATCATCAACATTAGTGCGTAGTGAACAATCCTTGCAAGGGATAAATTCGACATTTCACTGTTTTTCTTTATCTTTCGGGATTAATTTTCTAAACGAAGTAAATCAAACTTTAAAAGGTATCCAAATCCAATCAACTTACGGCCTTCGCTTGAAGATCCTGCTTGTTTTCGAAGGCGAATTTGTTGTCAACCGGCGTGGAAACAGAGACCGTAGCATTGCGAACATCGTTCGGCCCGACCTGTATCTTTAGACCCAACTTCTTGGACTCGCCGCCTGACGGCGACACCGGCGGCGTTCTCGGGAGACCTCCATTCTTACCCAGCGCACCTGTAATAATATCCACCGCACGCTTTTTATCCTCCTCCTTTATAACACATTTGTTCTCCTTACTTTCTGCTTCCTTGCTCTTATCCTGTGGCACGTCGATGATCACCTTCGACGGTGGCGCCGCGGACTTCGGACTAACCGGCGATTGTGGCGCCACCGTCGGCGTCGTCAAGCTGGCTTTGCGTTCGAACGCGCGCTTCGCACCGCCCACGTTCACTCCCGGAATGAAAATCTTTTTCGGCTTTTCCGCCTCGACGCCGGACGCCATTTGGTTGAACTTTTCTGCAGTTTCGAAGATCTTGGAACGCCGTCGCTCGGAATTTTTGGGTAACTCCGGTGGCACCTCCGAATCCAACGAATTCGACTTCGCTCGCTGCCTCTCCTTGGGACTCGCGGCACCATCTTTATCACAGGGGGCACCAGTTTCCATTTCTGAGGATTCATTCGTTTTGCTGGCAACCTTAACTAATTGTTTTGGCACATCGTCAGATTGGATGGTTGATTGCGCGTCACCAGGAGGAGCGTCTGACGGTTCTACTTTTGGAATTGAGGACACGTCAGGCGTGTTACTTCGGTCCTTGCTCGGTGACTTTTCTACGATATCTTTGGATTGGAAATGAGGTGGCGATTCTTCGGTTGGGGAGGACACTGTGTATTCCATTTCCTCTTCATATTCATTCTTGTGAGGTTTCCGCGTGGATTTTGGTGACAGTAAATGTGAACTGTGTCTATGAAAATGAAAGTTTTCATCACTTTTAAATTCTAAAGTTATTGTTTAATAACAATCATACTTCAAACTTTATATAATTTCCTAACTACTAAGAGAACACACCATGTTAATGATTTAATTAATAATACTTAATTAATATTTCTAAATTTGAAATCATCTTTTACCTGGAAGCGTCTTTTCTTTTGTTCCACCCACTCTTCCCCGTATCGTCCATAGATGGCGTTGTTTCCAGTTTCCTTTTCGCTTCGCCGGAAACTGCATTTCTACCTTTGTCTCCCTGCACGTCAATATCCATAAAGCTTCCTTCTGAATGGCACCTTGTTGGCACCAATGTTTCCTGAGATTTACTAAGGGCTATGTTTTCTTCCTCTTCCACAACGCACGGTTGGTCTCCCACCACCAGGTTTTCGGCGCTTGCCGATTCCGGTACCAGCGCCAATAGAAGATCCAGCCTGATTGGGGTTTGCGATGCCAGGTTTTCGGCGACTTCCAAACAGTTGTCATCGAAACCTTCATTTACCCACCAATGCGAACACACTTGTTTTATATCCGCTCGATCAGTAGGCGATGTATTTAGGAGTTCTTTGATCAGGCCGGAGGCACCTAAAAGAAATCGTTAGGTTTTACGTTGGATTTCTTATTGAAATGAATAAATTGTAGTGAACAATTGAAGCTATCAAGTTTTAACTGAAGAATAAAACAATTTGGCGGCTTTTTTACCGGCTTATCATTGCGAACGGGATGGTGTAGAGTGTTCGGACTCGTCATTCGGTCCTATGTGGTACCATGACTCGTACGACGAAACAGAACACTCTAATATACTGGAGGGGTAAATAAGTTTAGGATAAAAAATGGATGATTCCCAATAAGTGGGTGGATGAACTCTTTTGTAGAAGTTATATATTCAAGTTAAAAGATTTAAATTATTTAATTCTTCAGTCTTATTGATGTTTCACTATAATTGTTTTCAGTTGAACGCACGGGACTTGTTCTTCTCGTCCTCGTAGTAATCCGGTTGCGTTATTTGTTTGACTAGACGTTTAAAGTTTGAGCCGTCGAAAGGCATGGCACTGTAGACCAGAGCGTAAAGAAGCACCCCGAGGCACCAACAGTCGACCTCAGGACCGCAGTAGGGAATCCCGCGTACGATTTCGGGGCTCGCGTACAGAGGGCTACCGCAAAAGGTCTTGAGCAAGCGGCGCTCGTCGAAAATGTTCGACAGGCCGAAATCCGCGATTTTTGCGTTGCAATTCTGGTCGAGCAGGATGTTCTCGAGTTTGAGATCGCGATGGCAAATTTTATGCTTGTGACAGTAGTATACTGCGGTCGCGATTTGACGGAACAGTAATCGCGCCTCGTGTTCCGGTAAAATTCCCCTTTTTAGAATATAATCGAAGAGGTCGCCACCTGCTGCGTACTCCATTACTAGCACTATCTTTTCCTTGTTTTCAAATACTGAAAAATAATACTTTATTAGTCATTTTTACAACCTTTCTTTAAATATATGAACAATTTAAAATAAGCTATTCTAGATTAAAGTTTTCAATTCAATAATTTCTTTTACCTTCATAAATGTGGATGATGTTTGGATGTTGGACACTGGACATTATTTGAATCTCGCGCCTTATCCTGATGAGATCTGCTTCGGTTTCTATCTTGCACTTCTTGATGGTCTTTATGGCAACCTCTTGTCCAGTTTCTTTGTTTATTCCTAATTGCACTTTTCCATACGTTCCCTGACCTAATTTTTTAATAATATCAAATCTGCAAAGTAAAATAAAGATTAAGTAAATATTCTCTGAGAGAAAAATTGAAATAGAATGCTGAAATTTCTAGCTATCTTGCCTTTGTTTTAGTTTCCTTTTGTGATTGTGAAGTCTCACTCCCCCCGTACTCTCCATCCCTCCAATAATATTTCTGGTGCTCGCTTCGCCGACAACCATTTTGAAAATTTTATCTGTAGAACAGAAATCAGCAAAAATTCAAATTACTTTCATGAAGTAACGTATAGAATTATTTATTAACATTGAAGGATTATGCTGAATGAAATCTTTTTTGGTACATATTTATGGAAAAAGAAGGATTTTGGAAAAGCAAAGCTCAACATGAAGTTGCAGTTGTTAGACAAAATGCGCGCGCATCCTTTCATCCATTTTTAAAATGTAAAGCTCAACGTGAAGTTGCAGTTTGTTCAGGTAAAATGCGCGCGCCACTCCGCGCCAAATATGAATGTTAAATGAAAATGAATCATTAGATTGAACTAATTTTGAAGAAAAGTATTCTATAAAATGAGATATTATTCTGCTTATGGAAAACAATTCAAAGGCAACAATTTTTTTATTTTATATTTGGTCCACTGAATGTCGTTCATAAACTAGTTACAAAACAATTCACTCAAATTGATTTTAAAATTTAATGACTTAGTTTTCCATATAATGATACGCTGAAAATATAAACTAATAAACCTTTACATTAAAAATTGGTATCTTTTTTCCCTCCACGTACCTCATATAATGCCAACATATTAATTAATCCATTTAAAACTTCTTGTAACTTCAATTAACTAGTAACGCAAACAAGATTACAACTTAATCCAAGCGTTCAACATTAAACGTCTCATCTCTTAAGGTGAAATGTCACTCGTTGACGAAGTTCAAATTGAGAAAAATTGCCGCCAAATAAATATTTGTAAATATTTTACAAAATAATAATTAATTTGAGAAAAACGCAACGTACGTCCAAAGTTAAACTTGTTTAGATTTTTTTAAATTGTTTTTTATGCATTG
>JABFPN010001432.1:0-29410 GCA_022817305.1 Leptoteleia sp. ZL-2020 | reverse complement strand
TTTGTATTTTTTTTTTTTTTTTTCGTATTCAAACGTTATTGCTTCAATATATCTCGTGGATGTAATATTAAACAAAACTTCAAATAAGACATTAATTTTGCGCGCACTTTGAATCAATTTAATATTATCTCGGTTCAAAAAACTGTCAATTGTTTGCAGTCCTAAAAATTAAACGTTAAAAGGTAGAAGAAAAGTATTTATATAGCGTAATAATTTTTCCTTTAAAATGAAATAAAGGTACTTTAAGCGAATAAAAGTAACGTGGAAATTGTTTTTAACTCTTTTTTTTTTTCCTGCGTGCAATGCGATTCGGTTAATCATATTTAATTAACATTATGTATTCCATTAAGGTCAATTTTTGTATTAAATTGAATTACAACTAAATTCATAATATTCTTAAAAGCAAAGTTTAATTAAACGAATCAATTCTCGTAAAAAATATTCAGCGAGATAAAAATCGTCCGCTGATTAACAAATTTAGTTAAATGTTAACAGATTTGTAGTAAATTTAAATTGACTTTTAGTTAACTGAAGCAAACGGAAGTAGGATTACTCGACAATCTAATAGAATTGCCACATCTGGAAAGTAAATGGAGAAAGTTAAAAGTATACATTTTGATTAACAAGTGCGTTAGAATTTTACTTTTAAAATATTGTAAATAATATACCACGCGGAAAAAGAAAAAGTTGGAAAAAAATTACAATTGCACGCAACCCCTGCACAACCTTTGATATTGTATCGTAAAAAGAAAGAAAGTAAGATAAAATACTAGGTATTTGATTGAAATTAATAGACAGATCCCAGATAAGTATGATATTTATGTCGCATTGGATCTAATTGTTTGGTAAAAATGTTGACACGTGGAAAAAAGTGTGTACGCATCGACACGGTTACACAACGAAAGGTGTAAAGTTTATACCACTTTATTTTACAGTTTGTAGGGGTTATACAAGGCATGATTTATTTAAAAATAAATAAAATGTACTTGAGCGAGAGGTATAAAGCTTTCTACTAAATAAACATGTATTACGAATTGTAAATTTTCTTTTCGTTGACATTTATGTTAGTAACATTTATTTATTTGATTATAGGGAGCAAAATTTTTCACGCACAAAAAATAGCATCAAATAAAAGGATTTATTGTAAATATTAAAAAAAAATCTAAATAAATGCAAGGTTATATTCTTCGTTATCGATAAATTAATCGCGCTACTTATTATTATTCGACAACACCCCAAATGGAAGAAGAAGTGTGTCACAATGATACGATCACTATGATCATTTCTGAGATATTACAATAACGCAAAACGATGTATGTAAGACGTTAAACTTGTCGCGATACGCCAGAACAATACGAATATTACTGAAAGTTTTGGAGCGAAGAATATTAACGATAGGGCTCCTATTTTCGGAAATACTAGACAGGGGTATGGCGCCCTGTCATAGATGGGCGCGCTTCAATGATCTAGTTTTCGTTGATTAAAAAATTAATGAAAAATGCAAACGAATGACTTTAGTCGCCTTTAAACTTTGCCCTCCGTTGTTCCCATTCACAATCAATATGTCTTTTCTAAAATTAAATCCGACAAATGAACTTTCTTTCATTGATTTTGACGGTAGCTGCTCTCGTTATAACAGGAGTTATTACACTCTTGCAGACTGATACAATTTTAAAACTGTTACCACTAGAAAATATATTTTTTGTTTATAGCTTTTTGAAAGAAAATACACCTTTAGGTGTACGTATGTATGCATAAGAGTATACGTACATGTTATTTTCTACATATGTGCATAAACAAAATTAAATAGTCCAACAAATTTATATTGCAAGTTGCAATAATTTCTTTATAGAACCACACTGAGAAAAAAGATGTACCGCAAATGACTATTTTTTGTATCAAAGTAATTATATCTACTGTTAATGATAGTAAAATTTTAAAGTCACATTGTAAATATTAGTGGAAAAGTACTACAAATTGCTTCGTTAATTATCATTTTTACTCATTTTAATAGTAAAATTGTTCACTCTTCAGATATATCTTCAAATGGATAGAAATTGTTTTCAATTATACTATTACTTTTTTCTCAGTGCACCGCGTGGAAAAATTTTAACGCCGCAGCAAAAGCCACACCGGTTGATTCTGTGGGACCGAAAATTTTCCATCCTCGAAATAATTCCGTGTAGTTACGTGTTACGTTACGACGTTACGCTCACATCTACAAATTTATATCTTTTTATTGAAAGATATTAAATAATTTCGACAATTCGTACGTTTATTTCGGTCCTTGTTCGTTTAAACTTTGTTGTACGCACAAAAATATAATTACACGAAACGCGAATCGTTATTTACATTCGTTAAATTAACTTTGGATTGCTTACCCGGCAACTTTTTAAACTTTTAACTAGGACGTGCGCTAGGTTAGTTACCGGTGGATGTGCGTAGGTTGTTGTTACAGGGTGGTTGGGCAGGGTGTTTTGCTTTGTTTGCCTTCGACCGAGGATTTTTCGAGATAATTAGCCGAATGCAAAGGAATGTTCGTTTCGCGCGCGTGAAAGTTGCTTTAATGCAATGATCTGTGCCGGCAAAAGAATCGTCGCGAAAAGGTCGAGGTTGAATCTAATCGTTAGAACAAACTTACCACTTTTATTATTTCAATCGAGATTTTCCGAAAACACCGAAAGGTCCTCCTTTGCCAAAATGGCCCTTACAAGCAAATTTGTTTAAATTAAGCGAAATTGCGGAAAATTAAATTCAAACATTTTGCTTAATTATTACATTGTTATATGGTAAAAGTACATTTTACATGAGGAGTTTCCTATAATAAATAATTTCTTTGAAAATTCAATCCGATTTGATTCAATTTGATCCAATCTAATCCAATCCAATCATGTTTTGTTTCTCGACTCTAATGGAAACAATGGCTGAGCCATTGAATTTCCCACATGCTGCTTCTTATGATAATTTCATAACGTCAATTGTGACACATCCAGTAAACCGATATTTTGACAATGCCGAATTCAATAACTAATTTCCTGCTTTAGTACAGACAACTGCATTGTCACATTTGTCTTCAAAGCAGCCGTCAATTGATTATTCCGGCTATAACTTAGAGCCAGACTTTCACTTAGATCCAAATCACTTTTATTATAATTGACATTGTAATTGACATTGTAATGGACATTGTAATTGACATTTCATAATGTGGATGTGCCCAATGCCGGCATTTATTTTGGAACGTTGTCAACTTTCGCGACGACTTTCATCTCGCACAATTTTCTTCGATATTTCTTTAGTTTGCGACTCGAGAACAATCTTGTCTTATCAACAAAGTGAGTTTCAGTGCTTCGCCTCTAATAATGCGGTAAAACCCGCGTAGATAGGTGAAGCATAACAGTTTGATTGTGAAAGCCAGCAAGAGTACGCGAGTCGAGTGGGGTAAGGTACGCAGTTTCAGTGGCAGCCCTTCCAAGTGAGCTCCGATCGCTTCAACTAGATCGGATCACAACCCATGCAATTATCATTTCAACTCTGCTAACATCGTCTCATCGAGTCTGCTATAAAGTCATACCCAAACATACCAAGTGCAGAATTTTTAATTCTTCGCAACAAACTTTTTTCATTCAGGTTCAGGGCAATAATAAATTTTCTTCATTTCCGTCATTTTCTTTCATTTTTGTTTCGCGTAACTTCCATTGAGATCATTAATTTATGACAATATTTTAAATTGACAGCAACTATTAAATTGTCTTTGGACGTAGAGAAAAGTTGGCCAGGAAATTTTCACGATTTTTATCAAACTGTTTAATAATTTTGTTAAAGTGAACGCGTTGTCTGTTTGGCTTCTCTCAATTCCCCCCCCCCCCCAACCCTTCTTCGACGTTTTCCTCGTTTGTTTCAGCGGTCGCTTTTATTTTTCTTGTACTTCTTGTCCCGTTGCCTCCGTCCCGCTAGAAGGGACTTTGGTAATTGTTGAGGAATTATTTGCTCCATTTATTAATTCAACCCAACAAGGCCGTTGGTTATTCGACGGCTTAATTTCGTTTAGTTTCGCGGAATTTCTCAAAATTAAAACTATACTCGACACTGGTTTGCTATGGAATTTGTTAATATCATGTAATATAACTATATTAGTAGATATATAACAAGCGTGTATATTCGTTGTGTATGCTATACATTAAACGGTTTTTGTTTTGGATTATCTCGTATACGTCATAGTTGTAGTAGCTTGATAAACTGAAGACTACACAGGGCATTAATCTTAATATCGGTGCGTACACTGAGAGAAATAGAATAGAAAAATGTTCTGTTTAAAAGAAACAAATTAGTGTTTTTAAACAGTAATATAGTTGTATATATGTATAAAGGTAGAATATACTAATGATATTTATCATATTTATATGCACATAATTAAATATATATCTGTTTTGGAGCATTATTTTTACTGTTTTTGTGAATAAAAATTTTGACGCATGCGCATTTACGGCTGATTCTACTGGCTGAAAAGAAAAGGTTATGGTAAGACAGCTGTTTCCAACGGAGATAACGCCCCGGAACAAATCAGATACGTTGCATTCTTTATTAAGTAAAGCAACGATGCGAAAGGTTCAAATTCAGATGGGTTAATTTATAATAACATTTTGGTTTTTCCAAGACAGTACAAAATTTTGCTGTTTTTCAACAGTTATTTCTAAGGTTTAGCTGATATACAATTCAATTCCTTTTTAAAACAGTAAGATTTTCATATCAATTTCTCTCAGTGTAACAAGACTACCCGAATTTTCAATTTTTTTTCCTTTTTTTTTCATCACCAAATCTGTACATTTTGCAATATAGTTTTCTTTATGACTCGCACGTAGCTGGCGTATCTTGCATTCGCATTTGTCGTTTAGTTTCGCGTCGTGAGCCCACGAAACATTCACAAACTCGCCTGGCGAATGAATTCGCCATGCAATTTTCATTTCCTTCGTTAAAAAGCAAATCAGCCGAACTCACTCATTTCGCAACTCGTGACGCGGCGCTTCGGACCAAACAAAATGGACACACATAAAAGCGCATTTGAGTATTTGCGAAATCATGACGCATCCACCCTTTTCGCAATGCCATAAACGGGCCACAGGAATTTACAATGGTCCTTTCGAACTCGGCCAAGTTTTCCCGATTGTTGTTGCGAGTTTTTAATAAAACCGACCGACACGCAGAAATGTCCGTCGAACAAATCTCATTCCACGTAGTAACAGGATCGAACTCATCGAACGACTGTCCCGGTGGTATTCTCTGCTCGTTGCGTTGCAATATTTTATAGCATATGATTTGTACATACCCTTAATCTACCTAATATACTTAATATAATTATACTGAGAGAAAAATTGTTGTAAAAATTTTAATCTTTTTTTGTAATTTCAGGACATTGTGGATAAAGCGAAAAAGTTACAATAAAAAATTATAAAATGTGCTCATAAAACACGTAAATGTTATGATTTTTCACATTAATTTGACAAATGTTTGAATATATTTTACAATTTTTTATTGTACTTTACAACCTTGTCCATCATGTCCTTAAATTACAACGAAAAATTACAATTTTTTCAACATTTTTCTCTTAGTATAATATAAGTATAGCATGTCCTGGCACAGTGGGGAGAACTTGTTTTCTTCTTTACATCAAATTCATGTAAAGCGGCTTATTACACGTTGCCTCGCTATTAAATGGAACATTTACTAGCGCATGTACCGAAAAATTTATCGCCTGTGCAATTTATCACAAACAAACAAGATTGATTAATTGATTCCAATAATTAAGGCAACAATGTTAGTTTCACGTTAATAATAATAAAAGTGACAATGTCCATTCGATGCGATATATTTCTTCACACTCATTAAGATCCGAAGATACTTGCAATATCTTGTTCATAATTATCCAATTTATCGATCACCAAAGTCCATTTTAAATTTCACTTCGATGCGCTAATGAGATACCTATGTGGAAAGTACATGCGATAGTTAAGTCCATAAAATAGTTAAATTCGCAGAATAAGAACGATTTTTCTGCTTTAAGGTACCAAATTATCATCAATCGTTAAACTCGTAGTCATCCCAACGATAACATCATCACGGATTTTTAATACAAAACTCCACCTCCGCCTTCGTCAGCTTCGTCTTGAAACTAACTTTACGGGCCTATCATTAAATTTCGCAATAAGAGTTACGAGTTATCGATCGTTTGGCGTATAGTTTTAGTGTACGCCTATTTAGATGCATTATGCAAATAAGCGACTTGCCGTGCAAATATATGTGTACACGTTGAATGTTACTAAATTTTAGTCCAGAAAGACACATTTATACGCGTGAATAATAATGATGCCGAGTAAATGCCTTATCGCGCGGTAACTTGGTTTATGCGACACTTATCGCATAAGATAATAAGAGAGAAAAGCCATGGATGGATTAATTAGAGCTGTACGTTACGCTCAACCCGCTGGTGAGTCACTTTTTGTAGTGCGCGTGCGCGTACGCGCCGAAAAGTGGCCACTCTTTGGCGCATGGTAAAAGAGATGGGACAATGTGAAAACGGCCGATTTCAGTGCGGGTATACTCATGATAAAATTTTACATAGGTGGCGTATATGCTTTCAGAAATATGCCCGCATATATGGCATATATACACTTGCATCTATGACAAGGTTTATAAATTTTTTTTCATTCGTAAAGGATAGTGAAGAATAGCAAAGATGGAGGGGGGGAAAAGAGTAAAAAGCATGCTAAATTAGTCTAAAAAAACTTGTTGGTATCAAACACACAGTTGTATCAAAAACGAGAGAGAGAAAAAGTAGAGAAAAATGATGTTTTTTCATTATTGTTTTGTAAGGAAAGTAATTACTTTTTGCCTACAAAGTTTTATCTGTCACTTTTATTAACTGATGCGTGTGACGTATGTTTTTTTAGCGTGTTATTTCCTTCTTTTTTGTATTTTCACAATTTCAACATATTTTGCCTTTCGTATCCCAATATCCCGATTCATTTTTAGCGACTCAAAATTATAGAATCCCGCGTACCGTACGGAATGCAAATTGCACGAAATAATGTAAAGTCCTGGTCAAAACAGGACCAATATAAGTGGCTGAAATTAAGCCGAATTAATTTGCGCTCGTTTCGCGCATACGAAACTTAATTACTCAAACCTGTTCTAAAGTTTGTAAAATATTAATAACTCAAACATTAGTTAAACTCACTACTAAGCTGGAAATGAAACTTGAATGAAACTTGCACCGAATGTTGGCCAAGCTTTACATTTTCATTCAAATAGCTGTATAATATAATAACGGTAACTTAAACCTAGCGGCGTAATTCAATATATTTTGAAGCGGGTCATTTTTCGCCTTTCAACTAACAAACACCTCAAGTGCACCCACACTTGCGCAGAGTCACTGGTTGCGTTATTTATCTACGTGATTTTGGTACCGCTGTGACTGATCGTGCATCTTTTCTCATGGAAAATAGCACGTATGCCGTGCTTTCAATTGAAATACTATTCCTTGTTAATAATAATTTATTCGTGCATACATTAGAAAACTTTTCTGAAAGTGCACTGCCACGTAAAGGCTTACAATTCCATTAAAATATGTCCACAATTGAGCGTCACTTGTCGCATACAAGTTTAATACAATTAAACAAATATTTCGCAATAACAACAAAGCAAGATAAATCGGGACAGAATTTTATTTTAAGCCATAAATTTTTATCCTATTTGTATCTCATCTAAATTGCTAAGTGGAGCCACGCCGAAATTAGCATGGCTTAACTAAATGAACTAAAAGTGTTAGCTTTTATCGTTAGTTTAATGAGATTTGGTAGCGACACATTCGGTCGCATAAAAAGAGTCACGTCAAGTTATTCACGATATCGCGACGCAGAATCTGCTTAAATGATGATTATACTGTGCGAGACACTCGAGTGTCATCGATTACTTTTCAAACTCACGTTCGAATTCCGACAATTTATTTGCCAGCGCTTAGCTAAAAGTTGAGACAATTAACGGTTAATGTTGTTTTACATTAATAAAGTAAATTCCAAGTTTAAATGCAAAATGTAGGGGGAAGCGAGTCTTGACGAATTGAATGATTACCGGGCAAGTTCAAATAGTTTATTTCATTAAATTGTAGAATGAACGTCGGTTCATGCGCTGCAAGGGATTATTGTAAATTAACGATCGTACATTTTTTTTTCAGCAACAGACGAAATAAGTCGATTCAGTTTTCAATTAATGTTCTTTTTTTTATTTATATGCAAAATGTAAAATATTTATGATAACGGTTCGGTTGCTCAGTGTCAATTGACCTACAACCGTTGAATAAGTTTTGAATGTTTCAACATTTCAAATTAAATGCAGTTTATTATTTCGACCATACGTTGCAAGTGTCCAATTTTTTATTTGATATCATTTCATTGTAAAAACAAAAAAAAAAAATGAATATCTATCCAAAATCAATTTCTATTCAACCTTTGACATTATTATTGATAATAATATTATTAATAATAAGTAATGTGTATTACTTCCATTGTGATAAATTTTGATGATGATCACATTAAAGGTCGAAACATTAATCGAAAATTAAATTGACTTATTTTGTCCTTTTAAGAGGAAAAGTACGTTTGTTAATTTACAACAGTTTGCATACTTTCATGATGAAACATTTTTAATTTTAATACATGTATAAAGTAAAGTGGATTGATAGGAATTTCATTTATAAAATTATGAAATTTAAAATGGAATTTCTGAGGTTTTTTTTTTTTTTTTTTTTTTTTTTTTTTTTATCATTCAGTTACTTTGTGATATTTATCGAATTTGTAAGCTTTATAAATTATTTATTTATTATAATTTTTATCATTAATTCGGATAACAACCATTCGCCTATCTCGATCGGCCTCTTTTATTATTATATTTGATACAACGATTATTATGTTGTTCTTTATGAAATAAAACGTAATTGATTGTTGGAATTAAATTTGGCTTTCAATTTTCCCATTGCATTTGATTTCGGGAAAAAGTCCTATTTTTGAAAATTGAGTTTCACAATTATTCAATAAAGCATAAAATGCAAATGCGTATCGATACAAAATTTACCAAGTTATAGTCATTTAATGTTATTGATCAAAGTATAAAATCGACAGCATTATTTTCCCACTGCATTTCATTTTCATTTATCAGTAAGTAGCTTATAAAGAATGTAATTGCAAAAAGATTTGCTTTTAAAATAAGGACAGGACAATTTGTTTAATTTCGTTAGAACGTAATGTTACCGTACAGTAATGCAATTCTTTTTACTTAATAACTCTTGAAATTAACATTTGCTTTTTCAATATTATAATTAAACTCGAAATATTAATGGTTAAATTAACTATAAAATGTTGTACAATATTTAATTTGCTGTATCGTAGACCATCTAAAATTTTCAGATCAATTTAAGACAATTACTTATTTCAATTTGAAAATTTTCTTAATGCAATTTATTCATAATTTGAGTCAGCGTGAAGGGTGCTTTAGCAATTGATTTTTGCCGTCATTTTTGGCACATTCTACTGCGAATATATTAAATAGAGAGTGGGGGGGGGGTGGGTGGGAAAGAAATGCAAGAATAGCAAAAAGTATTCGACGTATTGTAAATATTAAATTCAATGCAGCAGTCGTATTTGCTTGCGAGGCTCTAGCATTTTAAGTGATTGGTTTTTTTTACTAGAGTGCGCGGGTGTGGGTGCGTGTCTCTCGATCATGGCCACATTTTACAACTGTAATGTACTGTTAAAAGAATATTTGCCTTTACAACCAAATAAGTAACGAAATTTATGACTTTTCGTATATTTACAATTTAATAGCCTAACGGGGTTTTCGTAATAATGTAATTTAATACTGTAATATAACTTGCGTTATAAACTCATGATATATTTTGTAAATGCAACATTTGATACCTCGTATATTTTAGGAACTTTTGTTTTAGATGGGCTATACAAATTATTAACGTAACGTCGAATAAACTTTTAATTGTAATCTTAAAAATACTCGTTCTCGTACCTGATACACGAGCATTACGCCGCACGCTCATTAAAATATTATCACTCGATTGATGATTTCCGGTGTACAATCAATAGTAATATTAATTACCACATTCGATAGTACCCTTGAATGCGCCACAGGGATGGACATTAAATGTTAAACCGCCGAAGTTTCTCTTACTTTTATCGGTTAACGGTGCTGTCGGTTCGGTTATCCGCAAAATCAATTGACTTGTCAGTTGTACAATTAGCCAACATTTTTCTCAGCGTACCAATAAAGGCTGCGTATGTACGTAGCATATCAATACACATGTACACGTACATATATACACGTACACGTGTACATATAGGTCCGGTAACTCTTAATACACTGAGAAAAAAGATATATCACAAATTACTAATTTTTGTATCAATTTGAGGATATATTGGAAAAGTAATTATTTCCACTGATAGTAATAGTAAAATTTAAAAGTCATATAGTAAATATTAGTGGAAAAGTACTACAAATTGCTTTGATAATTATCATTTTTACTATTTTTAATAGTAAAATTTTTCACTCTTCAGATATATTCTCAAATCGATATAAATTGTTTTCAATTTTACTATTAGTTTTTTCTCAGTGTGTAGCTTGTTTTATCAAACTTCCACATCCTTTACCATAAAAAAATGGATGGAATGTGATGGAAAAGCATTGATTATTAGAATAAAGCTTAGATAAGAGCAATTAGACAATGCTGAAATTAACAATAATGTGCTACAAATAACATTATGGAGAAAAGATAAGGGTAAAAGTATCGTATTCGATGGGAAGGCGATGGACTGAAGAGAATGCAGGTCTGTTGAAATTAATACGTAACGAGCAATACGTAAATTTCAATCGATTCGAATAGGATACGAGGATCTCTGAAACGTTTCAACTGATGGAATAAAAATGAGATCCGTAGATTACTTAAATCGCAAAGATTAGAATATTTCTTTAAAAATTGACGGGCTTTTGTTGGCAAACAAGAGCTTTTGTCGTAAGAATTAATAAAATGTTAAAAGTAATCTCAGCTTTCGGAACAAAGTGACGAATTAGCTTTTAAAGGTCAAGTCCATTGCGATGAATTTAAAGGAATAGATGAAATATTTTCAGGACATGACAAAATGCCAACAAATGTATCGGACGAAATGATAAAATGAAATTTGAATTTGCAAACAATTGAGATATCCCTGTTGTACAAAATACTTCGTCGCCTCCTTCCCCTCCACCCGATAATTAGCTGATAAATTTGTTTCAATTCTTTTATCACATTACCGTAGAATGAGTGACAGTAAACGAGCGGACAACACGCCATTTTACAATATTTCACACCATTTTAGCACTGCTACTTGCAACACTTTTATACTCTTATACTTGTTTTGTATTCCTTCGAATGAAACTTTTCATGCAAACACAACTTACTCGGAAATTGTGTTTGAAAAGGGGAATAATGTTAACAAGTTATCTCTTCAAAAGTAAAGGCCAACATGCAAAGATGCTTCGGAGGGATGTAAAAATTGATATTAAAAGTGTTTATAGATCGGAATGGACTATACTTTTTCTAACACAAAAATTCACAATTATCGACTGTCTGAGAAAACAGTGCTTTCGTAGAAGAGAAATAAGAGGAGAGGAAAATAAAGTTTGTACGTGAACAGAATTTACTTTGATGAGAATTTAACAAGTCCAATGCAATATAAAATACAGGCTTACGTGCGAATTGAACGGAGAATGAGAAATAATACGTAACATTAATTATAAATGCAAATACGACGTACGTCTCGTAGGTAGCGCCTCGAGCGTCAATCTTTTTTCTCAAAAAATCGCCTACGAACAAAGGAATACTTTTATAAAAATATCCCTCAATGTCTGGTGCACTTTTAATGCACTTTTTTCAAAGCAATTTGTAATCATCTCACCATCATTATTTGAGCAATGCATTCAAACGCGTGGGCTATCCGGTGCGTACGAGTTTCGAAGATTTATCACTTCTGTTTAATTGAAAATTTATCGCGATTCGCATATTTCACAAAGTAACACGCGTAATTTTGTTACAGCGGATCTTAAATCATTTTATAGTAGTAAAAAAAAAAAAAAAAGAAAAAAAAAGGGATTTACAAACGCAGCGGCAATTTCAATCAAACGTGCAAATTTTCTTTCCGTTATACGATTCAACAGTTTATTTTCGCCGCTTTTCTTTATGACAAGTTGCAATGCCGATGCAACTTAATTTGAAACGACATTGAACGCCGAGACCGCGAAAGGTCCCACGGGGAACGTTAAAATTTTCTATAAAATTAAATCCGTTGCCCAGCATTGTCGCGCGAATGATAAAACATTGTTCAGTCAGATTTATAAGATTCATAAAACGATGTAACGGATTTAAATTTATGCTTTCATTAATTTCTCCGTCTCCGCGGGAAACGCTGCTTCAAACAGCGGCGCAATATGTTATTTAAAGAAAATCCAGTTTAAAGACAAAAGTGAAACATCGCAAGGATTATCATTTGACGGGCGAGCATTCTTATATTACGTTACATCGCCTGGCGTTGCATAATTTATCAGTGTACGATTTATAATTGTAATAAAGCGTGCAATTGAGAGAAATATATTCAGAATATATATGATTATTGTTACTGATTTTTCTTATCAGATGTTTGTAATCTGAATGCATAAGGCAGTGATTCTAAAAAGTACTATCACTGATAGGACAACTAAAATGAAATTTAACAATTATATCCCTATTATTTATACATAGAAAGCTTTTTTTCCAACGGCGAGAAATGAACTCAAATTGCAATCGACCTAATGTGTTGAATGTTGACAACTTGACCACTTAGCCGCCAGTCATTTTTATTTACCTAGCCTTCTTTAGGGATTTAAAGTTTAATTGTACATCAGAGAATCTCAAACCACTGTTTTCAATGATTATAAGCGTCAACGCAAAAAGTACCATCACTGTTGGTAAAAAGGCCTCACAATGTTAAAACAAAACACGAGCAATGACTTTATGTATTTGCTTTACTAACACAAATCGTACTTTACTCTATCATATTTTGCTCAGTGTACTCTTGGTACACTCGCCAAGTCAAAAAGTACGATTGCCCTCGCCGGTTAAACATTTTACATTTATTTCGCGTTAGTTCCCCGCGCTTCCCACGGATCATTGGAGTTGAACTTAAACGCGTTTATTTCTCTACGAATCATTTATCCAATTTCACTTAAACTCGATCAATTTCATTCAATATTCCGCGAAATCTGATTTCTTCGCTGGCCAAGAGCACTTGGCACATTCCATATCTGTTCGGTATTTATTGACGAGAATTGACTGTTTGGCGGTAAATTTGTTTTACAATTTTTTGATAAATTTCAATTTGACGCGTTGAATTGTAATGGATTTGTATTCAGGGGGATTGATTTCTGTTAAAATCTCTTAAATCAAAGCAGCAAATTACAAGCGTTAATCAATACTGCAGTCGAATGCAATTCCATATATATATGTATATATATATATATACTGTACCATGCCGCTCGAGTTTGTTAATAAGGAAACAATCAATTTCATAGTTTTCGTTGTAATCCAGACATTTTCAATTCCTTTGTTAATAATTTTGATGGATGTAATCTGCATTTCCTCGCGGTGAAATATTATTTGCCCCGCAATACGATTTAATAAATCAGTGACCTCTATATCGGTACCATCAACGATATTTCTAAAGATTATATCTCAAGAGCAGACTTGGAGAACCCGCAAGAACTACTCGACGAGCAGAGACTTATCATTTGTCTGAAAGTAAACTCGCTAAATTCTTAACAATGATAACGGTACGTTAATATCCCCCCACTTGAAATGGCTTCAAACTTTTTTCGGTTGATTTTCACATTTTGAAATGTAAAATAATACCGGAATCGTGGCAATTGTGTTCCATTAAACTTACCTCTACGCACCATTTTCTTTGTTTCAAAATATTAACAAATTATGTTTTCATAGGGAATTAAAAATAAATTTTAATTTATAAGAAGTAACTCAATTTGTGGGAAAGATTCAGTAGCTGTCGGTATCTTTGGTGCAATCTTTTTGTCTTCAATATATTTAATATAATTAGGTCTAAATAGATTGAGTAGAGTTCAAAGCGTACAGCTAACAAAGCGTACGTTAAAGTCTTGAAATCAAAACAGCTCATCAACTCGTCGAACATTCTGAAAGGTTTCATTTTTAATATTATTCCAACACTTTTCAATATAATTTCAACGTATTTCTTATATTAGAACGCAATTAATTATATTTGTAATTATATTATTTATATTCAAAATAATAAATGTTTTTTTTTTGTTTTGTCGCCATTTTAACAACAATATGCAGAAGAAATTATCCAGAAATAAACAATTCATATTAATATTCATATTAACGTTACTATAACTTGTTTATTTTGTAATACTTATACGAATTCAATAATTTAATTATCAATAAATTCATGTTCCCGTTATAAGAAATTAACTAAAGTAAAAATAAATAAACAAATTCATTCGAAGTAATGATTTTAAATTAATTACTAATTATTGATATGAATAAATTGCGGAGGCACCAGGTTTCAGGGAAAATTTCAATGTGCTACACGTAAAGCGTGCGATTAAACCGAAACATTTCAATCGTAAATTTAATGCATTATTATTCAAATGAAGTTGAATGGTCAAGTCGAATTATGTTGATTAACGGCGGAAATACTAAATTCTTGATTATTATATTTAACGATATCTTAAAAATGTGTAAGTAATAAAGTGGAGCCTCGACCAGAAACGTAATTGTAAACTGTAAAATTATTGAAAATGCATCGGCTTATATTACATTTTTATTAGCAGAATTTCCATTAATATATAATAATTGGAACAAAGATTTTTCTTTGTATGTAAACACTGTAACAGAGATTTTAAATGTGTTATTGGAAATCCTTAATAATGTTGAATCAAACAAGTATACAGTTATGGGTGCAATGATACCTCGCAATAAAATGTTTAAATACGTCGTTGGTAAAACTACAAAAAGATTCAATTTATTTATAGCACGGCCTGAATATCCAGCAAAATCTCATTGCATAAATTCTATTTCTATTCTTTTTTTTTCTACCTTTTTTTTGTTTGATTTTTCCCTTTTTTCTTTCTTCTCGCACAATGATTTCCCTGCATTGCAAAAGTGCTTTCACCAATAATTGTTACAAATTCCAAGACTAAAATTACTAGAAATTCTAGTGACAATGGCATGGAATGGAACAAAATGGAACGAGACTTTATCGTGCGATGAGGAATAAGGATTTGAACATTGTGCAGGATTTATCTTAAATGCTGGAAATAACTGAAGGAATCTGAGACTAGTTTGGTCCTAATTCAGCTTGAATCGAAATTGTTTTGCGTCGAAATGAAAAATTCAAGTAAAATCTTAAACCTCTTTCCTGTAATAGCGATAATTAAAATTATAAACAATATAGACAAAACTTGTACTAATTTGCCTCTTACAACAGAGCAACTGGAGTTCAATTAAAATTTATAGAAAAGGATAAAAGAGGCCAGATTTTTCTCTTACATTTGGGAGAATAATTTTACAAATCCCCCTTATAATCTAAAAAAAAAAACGTTGCGGATATAAATAAAAGTACGGATATACTTGATCTATCCATTTAATTATTTTTATTTAACTTTCTCCTCTCAACTTGAACATAAGTACTTTTATTTAAAAACCCGGTTATTCTTCTATTATATTACGAGATCAGATTTCTTTTAATCTTTAAAGTAGTTAATTTATATACACACACACACTTTGATTTTGTCTCTGGTTTACTTGTTTGTGCGATATAAAAACCCTTCATTAGATGCACACACGTAATCGCACGCTATGCGGCAAGAAATTCAGACCGCTCGCAAGTTTCAGTGAAGTTGAATGAATCTTCCCGAGTTTCCGGGATACTGTGACATACGAACAATAGCCGAGTTGAAAACAAGATGAAAAAATTAAAGCTTTTCGAAATTATTGCTATGACGTTTGCAAGATTGCAAGGATCTTTGAATTGAGAAAAATGTTTGAGCTTTGAAAAACTTGGCATTTAAGTCTGCTACTACTAACTTTGTCAATTTTTTTTAACATTTATTTAATCTAATGATACATCTGTGTGTGTGTGTGTGTGTGAGTGTGTGTGTGTGTGTGTGTGTGTGTGTGTGTGTGTGTGTGTGTGTGTGTGTGTGTGTGTGTGTGATGGAGAGCTTATGAATGACATTGTGAAGGGTGCACTCTAAAAAAAGTACTTTATTCTTGAATAATATCCGGTTACTGCTATCAGAAAATCAGATCAAAAACCGAATGGAAAGATTTGAGATAATGGTCATTGATTTTGCGGTTACGGAAGGAATAATTTCAAGCCGAGTGTTTACGCGCGAAAGAGAAACATGTCACAGGGCACTTTATTTTGCAACTTTATTTATTTGCACGAAATTAAAGGATAATAAAGCAATTCAGTATTTGCTTACTTGTAAATTGGTTTTACGTAAGCGTTGAAAATTTATATAAAATTATTGCCTTCACGTTGATTATAATAATAGTAAACTTTGATGTAATTAATTGATAGAGAGAAAGTAATTTGTTTCTTGCAGTGAATTATTGCAAATTTTAGTTATTAGTCGTTACCATAACATCCGATCACATTAATTCGATGAAATAACTCGCAATAAATAATAAAAAGCTCCAATATCAACAACCGGCAGGCATCTTAGTAATTGGAAATTTAATTAGTAAACGGGCAGCGTGTCGTACAAAATTTATGCGAATGTTGTAAAATGTTGAAATATATCATTTTGTATAATGCCGATAATAAAAATGAACATTTATATATTATTGTGGAGAATGATATTTATACGTTTAGAATATTTACCTTTAGAATATTCAAACTTTTAACAGATATCGAATTAACGTGCTCCAAAAGTTGGATAAACAAAGCTTTCCAAAGGAAATCGTGTAATCTGCTGAAACTGAATTTAAAAATGTTAAAACTCTGTCGAAACTTTGAGTGCGCCAACATAAGGAACGGGACAAAGAACAATTTCGACAATTTTCGGTTTTCGAATCATTATAACCAGCATGAAGTTTCGCAATGCTGCGATATAATTTTTCGAAATTATTTCTTTATTCCCATTCCATTAAAATGCATTCACTTATTCATCATCGTAACATTAAGTCATCGCTTGTTTGTCATCTTGAAAGTAACTGCTGAATTTTTCGACATTATTTGCATGCAAGATGGAATCAATAAGTTGTATATGCATGGAAAAAAATGAGATCAATATAACCATGCGTATGTTTCATGTAACCATATATTTGTTTGATGCAATAATATGTGTGGTAACGTCAAATATATGCATGGTTATAATTAACAAATTAGACGTTTGTTCCATTGAGTTTAATATTAAACATACGATATGTTTAAACTAAATTTACGTATAATAGTATCCACCATACATTTCTTTATTTTGTGGGTGATATTACCAACGTTATTGTATTTAACCAAAGTCATTGTACATTTAACCAAAGGTTATTTTATGATTAACAGACAATATATTTACTGCATCATTCGTAAACTTTTCAATCAATTTATGAAGCGTGAAATGTTATGGAATATGGTTGGGTAACATTTATTTGTAATTTATTTCATGTCTATCACGCGGAGCATGGAAAGCCTGTCAAATAACTTTCAACGCCATGATTCATTTTGACGTCTACAAAGATTCCTTTTTTTTTCTTTCTTTCTCGCCCATGAAAATGACGAATTTTTATAATTTTAAAGGAGATTTCGTTTCGGAAGCCAAATTCTTTAGCTCGTATAACAGAATTTTGTACATTATATATATATATATTTACAATGTCTATATACATTAGATACACTTCCACGAATCAATTTATTCAATCCCTTTCGCTATTCATATCAAAATATGGTAACACTGATAACTCGCAATATCTTGCGCATTAAATTTGCGCTTTTTAAAACGTAGCCTATTGATTTCTTTCCCCTCCTCTTTTTCCCCATTTTGAATACTTTTATGAAATTCTTGCATAAACCACTATAAACAAAATCCCACGAAATCCAGTATACATTGTAAAAATTAGAAATTGAAACGATTTTATGTCATGTTGGGAAGACTCTCTGCATATTTTGACAGCTGATAAACATCTTTCGTTTGATTGAATCCAAATATAATTCAACAAATATCAGGGAGAATATTTAAATGGAAGTAAATTTACAGGAAATTATATGAAATAAAACAATTAATTTTTTTGATTTTTGGAAAAGTCTTTTCAAAGGGACACCCGTTGGCTTCGAGATCTCATTCTTGTACACGCGAAGACGAAAGTATCCGCCGTTTTATCTTATTCGAAACCAATATACTTTAGCAATCCTCGTGAAGTCGCCTCGAGTGGCATTCAAGTCGACGTATAAATGGAGAAATTACTCGCTGAAAATAACGCATCTTCATTAATAACATTCTTGATAACATTTTATTTGTTATAATAACGTAATGTAAAAATAATCGTCCCCTTATATACCAGTTACGGCGCTAGCAAGTGTAATAAACTATAATTCTTAGATAGTGTCGAGGTTGTAAATTTTTGTCAGTGAATTATACTGGCTCGGGGCTGCGGAAACGAGAGGAGAATCCGTTGAATGGATCTCTCGCGGTGTAATTTTAAAGAGTGGACTTTAAACGTCTTTACGGCATCTTTATGTATACTTATTTATGTGTATAATGTAAATGAATTATTTATATGACGAATACGCGCCGAGCAAAGTTTATTAATAGAAATCGATAAAGTCCGACGATTCCCCGACAAGTACGTAACATTCGCACACGTATCGTTATAACAATCAATTAATTTCCGCGACGTTACTGAAATAAATGATGATTATCATTTCACTTTTTTTTTTTAATAATGTCATCCTAAAGCGCCAACTTGGATATATTAACGCGCATATATATATATGTATATTATGTGTATAAACGGCCGAATAGTTTTTCAACTGAAAACTTATCTTTTTAATTAATTCACTTGGACGAGGTTCAATTTAAAGAAGAAGTAACGTATTATTCGCATTATTCATATTTAAAGCTAGACCACTTTTTAACGTATCATTAATTTGTGCGATAAAATCTTTATTGCCTCTTTGAAAGAAGTATACTAATTGTTGTCTTAAATTATCTATTGATCTTGCGTCTTGCTCCCTCCCCCCTGGCAAAAGCATTTATACACAGCAGACAGATCTTTGCAGCTTGTTCGATCATTTTGCCTTTGACTTTGTTTAAATACTTTCGCTTCTTGACTTTTCAAAGTGCTTACTCCTCCTACAGGGTATTTTAAACATTTAAGTGTTGGATCGGTGGTGGGTTGAACTTTTTCCCTTCTGCCTCCCCCCCTTTTTTTTCTGGACTTTGAATACCTTACATTTTAGGCCACGTTCCTTGTCTCGTACTCGGCATAATTTGGATTTCTCACATTGCAATCCTTTGTCTCAATTTCGCAATAATTTTCTACAATTAGAATCATCGCTTCGCAGCTTCAAATAATTATCAGATATTTGGATAAATGTGGATTGAAGGCTTTGGCACTGTTCGCGTATTGTGCCAATGAATATCTTAAGCCTATTTATGCGTCGTGCATACTATCGCACTTCTGCATGCTTACTCCATACATATGTGTACATATATATTATTCTAACGGCAGTTATGAGACCAAATTGCCATTTTATTGACTTGTTTACTGGCAGATTTGAGGACATTTGGCAGTTTTGAGGACTGTCCCCAAAGTCACAATTTGTTAGTTCCGTTAATTTTTTAAAAAATTTGCAAAAGTGAGTTTAGTTAGTTTTCAAAAATTTATAACATAGTTTAAACACTCAATTTTAAATTTCCCTCCATAATTTTAAAAATTTACCTCCAAAATTTGAATATCCAACACGTACCTAGTCTCCCAAATAGGGTGTGTCCCCAAAACCACCGTTTGGTATATTTATATATATATGAATTCAGTGCGATTCTAGTGAAACAAAACCTTCATGACGTTGTATAATAAAAAAGCTTACTTATTCTGCAGCCTCTTTTGCAATGTTCCTTTGCTGTGCCAAGTAAAGGAACTTTGTTCCCATTTTGTGATAAGGAATCATAAATTTGGCCCAATTTTTCTCTCATTGCCATCGACTGTAAAGGCTATTCAATTGTTGCCATTGCGATAACCGACAATGTTTCTCAGAGTAACAGAGAAATGTTGAATCAAATCATTTTACATGTATTGTACGTGAAAGATTGGCGAAAACAAACGATAATTTGATTAAATGCGTAACAAGTAATGGTCTTAACTGGACGTGTCGATCACAGCCCAAACTAATGAATCCGAAATGCTCCATCAGTGCGCCGGCAATTTTCAGTTATTTTAATTAAATTATTCTCTGTCGTAACCGCAACCAAAAAAAAAAAAAAATTACTTGTTACAATCGACAATCGATTGTCCCCTCAATATTGGGAAACTGTTAGTTGTGCCGAGAAATAAGTGACTCGAATATTGTGGTGTGTATGTGTTTATTTATTTTTTTTTTTTAATCTGATGTTTATACCAAAAGTTGGGATTCGTATCCGTCTCGCTTCCTTTTCAGCTGAGTCTTTAGAAAAGGAAATCTACCATCTCGTTCAAGATTAATATATATATGTACGTACGTATATGTGTATGTATGTTTGTATGTATGTATGATATGTATGTATGTATGTATGTATGTATGTATGTATGTATGTATGTATGTCAACTTATTTTACATTTAATAAATTTTAATTTTCCTAACAAGAAAACTTTATTACGCGAGCAACCATTCAACAGTATATTAACGTTTATTCAACTTTCTGTTAACATTAATTTAAAGTTTGAAATTTGGTCAATATTCGTTATATATATGTCCTCGATTTGGAGAACATTTTGTGCTTGATAGAATATAGATACTTTCTTTGACGATTCGCATGGATGACCAAGCGTTCTTATATATTCTAAATTTATAACAAGCAATATCAAATAATAGCTCGTTCAATTCAGATGTATTGTGAATATTGTATTTTCTTATTAGGCAAGCGTTTATCTTATAGTTGCTGTGTACACTACGCATGCGCCAAACTTGCATTGAATTCGTTGAATCATATTAAATCCATCGCTTTAAAATGTGAAATATTAACGTTACATTGTTCATATTCACATTTCTTCGTCTTATCAGCTATCAGATTGCAAAATGTTCATGATTTTACAATAAATTTACATATGATAAAATCACAACGTGTACAGCGAATGACAACAAATTCTTTATTAAATTAATTCTTTATTAAGGGAATTGGAATTAAAGTGAGAACCACGTGTAACGGATTATTATGTACGTTATTAATTTTACTTGTTAATTTGCAATTGATTGATGGATGAACCGTCAAGTCTTCGTCGTACAACACATCTCGAAGGAATGGACAACTTTTGTCAAAGTTCCACATTAAACGTCTGCAAATGAACATTTTAATTGTAACTGTAAATTTCAGTTTAATTGTAAACGAAAGCTGTTACGTAAAAGTCATTTAAAATACCTGGGCGTGTCTCTAATTAAAAAGCATCGAGATTAATACGTCAAAGGTGCATTGGTGTGTATTTTTGTGGGAAAAAAGCCTTTCGACATTAATCGCGTACGGTTTACCTTATAGGATTTGAATAAAAATCACTGCCACCACACATGGCGAGAGAGTACTGCGGTATCTGTTAAATAATCTGTGGCCGAATATAACAAAATTTATCACATTTAACCACAGATTCAGCCATATACGTCGCAGAATTTATTACACGCAGATTTCCTGTGGCTTCTATGAAAATTGCATAAATAAAATAGCGACGTGGCCGGCGCTGTGGCAGCGAAATGATTTTCCATTTAGATTACTATTAACACTTTTGAGTATTGTTAGATTTACTTTTGCAAATCTATCTGTAAAAAGGGAATTATTTATTTTCAATTCGGAAATTGTCTTCAATATATGTGATTTTAATAGGACTGAAAAATGAAACTTTTTCAAAACACAAAATATGAAGAAAGATTGTTTTTGTTTTGCATTTACATCCATTCTTATGTCCTTTGGATGTAAACAAACATTATTATTGTTTTTGTTATATTAATTTGACCTTCCAAATATTTACAAACATTAGTTTTGTATGTAGACAATATTAAAAACGTTTCATTCTTCAGTTACATGTGACTTTAAAGTTCATTCTCTATTGTATTGACATTTCATCTTAATTTTACGTAAGGAAATATCCTCTATAACATAATACATTAAATTACATGTTACGTATATTGACAATTAGCAATGGCTTTGACACGAATTATAGTAATGATCGATCGTAAAATCGGTTTACCGAGTAATCTTCGAAATGGGAACAAAAAATGACAAGTGTCTCATTGATTATTACCAGCTAATATTAATCGCGTATTAAAAATATTTATTTCAATTTATTACGTCAACTTTTTCAATTCATCTTTCACGATAAATATAATAAACTTGTACTCGCCGTTGCAATATCTCTGTTAATTATTTGGGTTTGAAATATAAATGTTATCGGAGCGTTTCGGGGAGATTAAAATTTTTTTGTTTCATTTGAAGTAAAAATGTTCATTTCATATCATTTTTAATAAAAATATTCAAACATTGAGGTTTAATTATTAATTGACAAATTGATAAATTCGAAGCTACTTCTTTTTAAGAGGATTCGTGATGGATTAGGTAGAATCCTTGGGGTTTAAATTGTTAAATCAATTAAATGATGAAAGAAATTGTACAGAATTTAAGTCTACGGTTGAATATATATGTTGAGAGGTACAATTGCTCGTATTTGTGTATCAAAATTTATAGAAATAAATGTTTCAGAAAGGCGAAAAAATAAACTTTTAACGATATTGCATATTATGTACATTCACTTTATTATAACATTGAATCTGAGTATTCACCGGGACTATTCCATCTGGTGTAGGTACTGTAAATATTCTTGCAAATATTTCGCCGTTTTTTGCTTAATATGAAACGAAATAGAATATAAATTTCAAATTTCATCAAGTTTAATACCATTTACAGGTCGAAGTTATTGCCTGAAACTACGAAGTATTATTCTTTATAAGTTATTCTATATTTCTATAATTTCAGCACGTTGAAAGTAAAGCTTAAATGTTGAAGGAATATAACATCCTGTTTGATTTTTGCATAAAAATATGTACGTATACCTTGGGAAAAATTTCTTTGGGAAAATTAACATAATTTGCAGTAAATGAACCTTATCGAGCTTTATCTTATCTTAATTGTATATCATAGTTTTGGAAAAGGAATACCAAGATACCATACCCACTATATGAGATAAACCCAGCAGATTGTTCGCCACAGTTATAAGAAAGTATACATTCATACATACATGCATATATATGTATATATCCGTGTATGTATGTATGTATGCATGTATGTAAATCAGATCGATAAAGTTCGTTCGCTGTAAACTGTAGCAACTTGTCAAAAGAAAATTTACTCAGTGTATACAAACATTTGGCCTACCATGGGAAAACCAAAAAGTAACAATATCTTTTCACGGTGTAAATTAACTTATTATAGATTAATATTATTATATAGGTATAATAATATCCCAACTAAACAGCACGCCATGTACAAATAACGCTATTTACACAAGTTTTGCTGTTTAGGCACTTGGGAGAATAGTTATTACTATTTAAGCAAAACAATATTCTTCATTGCAAATAACGATATGTTTAAACAATGAACGTTACTTAGGGATGGCCCTTTTATTTGACGAAATACAAATAAATTTCGACTACAATGTGGTTCCCTACAAGAGCAACACGAAGACAAATATTTTGCTCCGCGAAGAAAATGTGCCCATAATCAATGGACAGGACAGATTGGTCGGTGATCCTGAGAAGAAGTTGTAATCAAACTGAAATTCACTTCTCATCTTAAATTTATGCCATTATACAAGATTCCGATCAAATATTCAGATTTAGTGGTGCATGTTGGTGCAATGCTGGGCAGTATAATACCCTCAGTCGGGAAATCTAATTAGTTGAACCACGAGCCAATAAGGGCCCGATCGGGAAGCCATGATATAATTGTTTTTTATTTAATATTATTATTTAAATACAGTTAACATAATACATTTATATAATGGTTTAAAAGCACACTGCGAAATCGAGTCTTTTTCTAAAGTTTTCCGATATTTCCATTGCATTGCCATTGATTCATATTACTAGCATATGAATTTATATTTCTTATCGTTTATTACATCAACTAATGTCACTTTAATAGCATTGTATCAATCAATCAATCAATCATCGCACTATTACACGTGTGGCGTTATGCTATAAAAGTTAATACCGTAGAGTGCAAATTAAGATTAATTTTATTGAATGTCAAAGTAGTTTTGTCATTTCATTAGAACAAATCAACACTCTAAAGTGGGAAATTTGTATACTTTAGGCCTAAAGTTTTTACTGCACAGTGAATTTTGTAACACTAATATCATTTGCACTAATTTGTTTATCTGCTTGTTTTAAAATTATTAAACAAAAAGGAGAATGCTTTTAAAGAAATTTAACAGTAAGCACCATTTATGTAGACTAATTTTGGACATAAATTAAGCAGTACTGGTATGAAGTAGTTTATACACTGAGACAGAATACATATGACAGAAAAAAGTACTGTTTTTAATTGTATTTCAGCCACGTGTCCGTCTTTTACTAAAAGTTAATGTTTTTTAAAAGGAAAATTTTCTGTTTTATCTATAAATATAACATTTAAAACTAGTATATTTGCTTTTAAGGAACAGTAATTTTTATTAAACGACGGATATGTAGCTCAAATACAGTTAAAAGTAGTAATATTTTCTGTCATATTTTTCTCAGTGTACTTCGTGTTGTCTCAGGGTGGAGCCAGTACTGAAATAAATATCAAAGCTTGTCCGCAAATATGCGAGCAAGTCAGCAAAACGTATTAGTTTGTTGACAAGTATTGTTCGAAATATATATGACCACTTTATTGACACGTTAGTTTATTTTAAATGCATCTTTTCTCTCCGTTAGCACGGCAGTATTGGACGTCAATATTGGATATTAACGCAACGTCGGCTTGATTGTACCGACAAATAAATTAACGCTCGTATCTTATCGTTATTTGTGGTCCCATTATTTGCAATACAAGTTTATTTAATTTCTTTGTATTTTTATAAAGAAATATATAATGAAAAATGAAGTACCAACAAAAAGGTACACCGACGCAAATGAAACGAGAAATTCGATATTCTTTTTGATATACTCGCTTGCATTTCTGTGCACTAATTATCCGAACTATAACACCTCCTGTCAGAATTATTGTTTGACAACCTCTTGTCACATAACACAGCGTAGTTTAATAAAGAAGCCAGAAGGGTCCGAGACTATTAAGATTGCTATAAAGTGATAATGGGTAATAATTGCTAATCGTTAGGCTTGAGAAGGCTATAATAAATTGTCCGTTAATATTAAGATTAATGCGGGAATTTTAAAATTAATTACCGTTAAAGATACATTAAAATTGCAATCAATGTCAATGCAATTATTTAAAACTACCCCGATTGATTAATTAATAATGATATTGGTCGATTTTGAATTATCAACTGGGTGCCCAAAGCGCGAATAAATGTAATTATGGCGCTATTCAGTATTTAAATTTTTATTAATATTCAAAATTTATGGGTTTATTCAGCGTTACGTCAACTGTTGTACAACATTGTGCGAACGTCGTTAGCCAATGCTGTACCCAAGTTATTAACTAATTTCATAAGGACGTCATTAATCAACGTCAACATCCAGTCGCATATCTTTCTAGTATTATTAATCTTTCGATTAAATTCTATGTGAATTTTAATAGATCTAGAGGGGAGGGGGGGTATGTTCGTCGACGTTTTCTATAAAACTTTGAACCAACTTAACCCAAGAATAATTAGTGTTAAATATTATCAGGAAGAAATGTTTCATTCCAAGATGTAAGCTATATAGTAAAATATTTCTGCATTTGTTTGTTTATTTAATTTTGGTAAAGGAAGAAAAATAGATGTTTGGAGGGGAATGGGTAAAAATAAATAATGTGAAGTGGATTATTTTAAAAAAAATTATTTTTGAAATGATATTGATTAATTGCACAACATTAACAATGTATTTGAGTACGCTTGCATTATTTCTATTTTTAACCATTATTGCTCTCATTAGTAACATTATCGTTTTCCGAGATAGACGATAATTTAGATTAAAGAAAATAAGAATAAGTTGCTATTATATTAAAGCATTTCTTCTCATTAAGATCTGCAATTTGAACAATAAATAACTAAAATTCTATAGTAGTTATGTTGTAAAAGGGATAGCAGAACAATGCATTTTCAATTATACGTCTTTAATATATTGGCAAAAGAACAATTACGAAGCGAAGAATCCTACTCCTTTAATTCCATCGTAACGAACATATATATATATTTAGAGTTGAAACTAAATAAATGGTAAGAATTGCTTATATACGTATATCGCAACGGAATCTTCTTACACAATTTTTACAAAAGGAAAAAAATAGTCTTTCCCGAATAACTTGGAAATGGGTAATTAATATAAAATATAATATATTTATATTATATATTAAATTTTAATTATGAAAAATGACCTACGTGTTTGATCTTAAGTATATCATCAATTGACGCAAGTAAAGGAAAGAAACAAGTGAATAAAGATAAATTCCTGTTACGAATTTGCAAGGTAATTATTTCTTCGGCCGTTTACTGTTGATCAGGCGAAAGAGAAAAAGTTGGGAGAGATGAAAAATTCGTTGCTCAAAAGATATACTTGGAATTAATCATCAGGCACTGCCTATAAATTCCATAGAAGTGCCAATAACAATGATTATAACAATAATAATAACAACAACAACAATAATAATAATAATAACAATATTAACAACAACAACAACAATAATAATAACATCACTGAAGGGTAAAAAATAAGTTGTTAGTCGGAGGGGGAGAGAAAAAAATGCGAGCAGAAACATGTGTCCGCGGCTGACCAAACGCAACGCTCGACTACTCGTTTAATTCTGCGAACGTCTCGGCGGAGCCAGCTGCAGCGGCAGTGAAGTCAGTATAAAGTTATAAATCAATTGATAGGCAGCAGAGGAATACTAATAAGAAAAAGAATAGGAGTTGGAGGAGGGGGGGGGGGGAGAAAGAAGAATTCAGCTCTCACCGTAGCTGAATTGATTGTTACTGGCAATGACCCTCTCGGCATTCTTCCTAGCGATGTAAAACCACTCACTGCTGTTACTCAGATACTTGTACTGTATGGCGAGGTCCTTGACAAGGACGCCGTCCTGGTCCTGAAGTCGGTGGGCAAAGGGACAATAAAGCCAATGGTCGGGGTACTGGAGCTTGTCGTAACAGTTGCCGGCCGCGAATATGTCCTCGTCGAACTCGACCATCGAGAGGACGCTCGCGTGCAGCAGATACTCCGACGACTGCATCACTTCTGGCGCGTACTTCCACAATCGGGTGAGCATGTTTGCGCGGTTCACGGCAAAGTTGGCCTCCAGTCGGAAGCGCTCTTGAGCGTACTGGTCGACTACTCCTTCGCCCAAATTGAGGTCCGTGCCGGCGGTACAGTTCTCGCCGAGGAGATGTTGATTTTCAATTATCCGCAAGAACCTGGTGACTATGTCGGTCTGCACGCTCTGCTTGTCGGACTTGTTGGCGACTTTGTTCGCGGGGACCTCGGCCCCGTCCGCCTCCGCCTGGCCCTCCTCCTCCAGCAAAGTGGAGTTCTTCATCTGCTCGTCGACGTCGCCGAAGTCATAAGCGCTATCGCTTTCGGCCGAGCCACTGAACTCGGTAAAGTTCCTTTGTTCGTCGCCATGATATGCATTAAGTGAGTCATTTTCGTTAGAAGTGTCTTTATCCCGTAGCTTCGAGTCAAGATTCGTGCCATTCAGAGGCCTGGAGTAGCCATCGCCATCGATCGTCACGGCGGCGAGCCCGCCACCTCTCTTGGCGGTAGCGTCCTCCGACGCCTCGGAGGGTTCGTTGGTATCGTTGAACGGGGCAGCCGTTGGGGCGAACGTTGGGGCGAACGACGGGGCGGTTGCTTTGCCTCGCAACTTTGCCGAGTCCTTGTCCTCCTTGAATCGGGAAAAGTGGTTCCGGGACCGGCCGTGCCTTATCAATGTGGCCGGCTTCTCTCGCTCGATGGACACCGGGGACTGGCTCCTGGCGCTGGGACCGACCTCCTCGGTGTCCTCCGGGGTTTTCGGCATCCTGGGGTCGATCAGCTTGCGATCGATGAACGCGGCACGGTGGCTCTGCTGGTGGTGCCTCAGGTACTCCTTGTGGGGCTTCTCGATTTGCAGGATCGGCTCCTGGCTGGCGCCGAGCGGATCCACTCGCAAAAGCGCGAGGAAAACTATAACTCGCCAGGCTGGCGGGTGCCACATCTTCGTCTCGCGGGAGGGCCGCTGCCGCCAGTCCCAACTCGCTCGCTTTTTCAACCGCACCGTCCAATCTCCCTCGGGACCATCTCAGGCTGTGGCCAATTTACTCGCTCGCTAATTCCGAGGCCCCCCTACCCCCACCTCCGGAGCTTCTTCCGGCTCTCCTCTGCCTCACGAGCCGATCCGATTTTCGGCCTTTCGATCGTAAAGGGGAAGCACAATTGCCGCGGGGGAAGAGGTCGCTGATTTGGCACGGTGCGTACCGCCGCGCGTTCCTTCGGTCCTCATTTGCCCCCGGGATTCGAGCGCCAAACGGCCGGCAACACTTATTCACCCAATTATTTGCGGATCTATCCGGAAACTGTCAACGTGACTTTTCCCATGAATCCGTCATGAACGACGGCCACGCGTATCACAGAACAATCGCGTTGCACGGACGCACTCGATTCCCGTCGAAGCGCGATATAACTCAATTTTCATGCTATCTGCGAGGCATGCTCGTTGCCAATTCACGCAAACGCCGCTTTCCAATTACCCCACGGTTCGACTGACGCTGCACGTGTACCGAGACAACGATTTGTCGGCCTGATTATTATTATTATTATTATTATTATTCCTTTTTTCCCCTTTTTTCCTTCCTTTCTTTTTTTTCTTTTTTTTGTTGTTGTTTTTTTTTTTTTTTTTTTTTTTTTTTTTTTTTTTTTTTTTTTTTTTTTTTTTTTTTTTTTTTTTTTTGTTTCAACTTCCC